>BLKR01005126.1:0-88419 GCA_011170035.1 Teleogryllus occipitalis | reverse complement strand
CGTGCCACACCACGCCTTCCCCGCTTAGACACGGCGCACCGCGTCCACGGCATCCCACCCCATGCTACTCACCGCCAACATCCACATTCCTACGCGCTTCACTTACCCCACGCCGTGCCCATACCATTCCACGCCATTTAAATCGGGAGAGGTGGCTCAGGGCATGAAGTGTTGTCACTGCAGTGCCTCTGACCGAGAGGTTCTAGGTTTGACTCCCGTCGGCGGAAGGTTTTTCGACACTAGATAAATATCTAGGTCGAAGTCAATCTCTGTCTGAAGGGGAATTCCAGCGACCGGCTGCTCTGATCAGTAGTTTTCTGTGTTTTTTCCGATCAACTCCGGCGAATAATCGTGCAGTGATACTTGTCCCGGTGGTGTGAATGTAGCTTGGTGAAGTGACATGTAAATGGCGTAGTTTGGGATTATATGAACAGCGACACTTGATGTGGAGGTGGCTGTGGATGGTGATGCATACTGATGGTGTGGCGTACAGTGGGCCTGATGTGTGCGTGAGCGGGCGTGGGAGGGCGTGACGTGTCTTGGCGTTGGTGGGCGAGCGAGGAAGTATGGTTTGGGCATGGTGTTGCGCGCGAGGAGTGACGTGGATGTGGCATGGCTGTTGTGGGATGGAGTGTCAAAGGGGGGCAGAGTCGTTGTGTGAATGGTGTTGATTCGTGTTCATGACAGGGGCGACAGTGTACGCTCAGGCATGCCTTCTTTATGGGGTAGATGTTGAGTGTGGAACTGGTGGCACAGTGGCGCGGGATGGCTTGGCATGCTGTAGCGTGGTGATGTCTGAGTGTGGTTGGGGACGTGAAATGGGGATCGATGATGCAGTAGGAGTGGTTTGAATAGCGTGGATTACATTTGATTTGATTGATCATTGATTGCGGGTGCGTCAACTTCGAAGGTCATAAGAAGTGGGGGGATTTTGATGAGCTAAAACATCGCCAAAAATGAGCAATAAAATGCTCTTAAAATGTTTTTAAAATGCCCAAAAAACGAAGAAAAATGACGTAAAAAAGTGATGAAAACCTATTCGGATGCGCAACTTAAGCTGTTGGATATGTTACTGATGTAATCGCAGCATCTTCCATTAGTTCAAGTGAACTTAGCTTGCAAATTGTTGATGTGCACTGTTGTTCTCCAGAAAATATCTGTCTTTAGGAATCCCCAAATCGGCTAAAATGGCGATCATAGTCATTACAGGAACCTTAGATTACATATTCACAACTGCTGGTATTACAATTATAGAGCAAAGAAATCGAATAGGCTATTCAGGAATTCTGTGGAGAACATTTGTTGAATCTCGTATATATTATTTGAAGCAAGTACCATTAAAATGGTATTCAAATCAGTTGAATCAACGGAAAAAGCATTATAAATGGCATAAATGGGTAAAAAATACTTATTAGTCGAAATCGACGAAAAATGCAAAAAAAATGACCAATAAAAATGTGTCATTTCCTTTGGTCTTAGTATAAAATGAATTTCTACCCTAAATGACATTGTTGTAAAATGAAAAGAAAGAAAATAAAGTTTCATTGAAATCCGCCCCCTAGTGATTAGTAGACATCGGATGCTTAGGACTTATGTATTCTACTGAAATAATATAGGGGACGATTCTTCGCGCCGTGGCCGGGACGATGAATGTGGTCTGCGCGGTGGAGTGTCCTTGCCGCGGCCCACTTTCAGGTGCCTTCCTCCAGCGCCGACCCCTCAGCTACGCGGCGCGGCCGCCTTCCTTTCGCGGCACTGCGCGTCTCGCCGCGCCCTCCCGCTCGCAGTTTGCGGCGAGCGAGCGCATTCGCAGCGGTTCTCTCTTTCCAGTGGTGTTCCGTCATTTATGAATGAGTATTTCATCGTCATGACTTAATATGTAATTAATAGGGGGAGGATTTTCATGACCTAAAACATGGCCAAAAATGGTCAATGAAAAGCTTTTTAAATGTTTTGGGAATGCTCTAAAAGCAAAGAAAAATGACGTAAAAATGTTATCAAAATCAGTTCAGATGAACAACTTAAGTTGTTGGAATAGAAGATGCATTCGAGGTCTCTTCTATTAGTTCAAGTGAACTCAGCTTTCAAACTTTTGGTTTGGACTGTTCTTTACCTCTTAAATTATCCCGAAACCGGCTGAATCACTAATGACGCTGACAGGCGTCCCAGGAACCTTAGATTAGATACTTACAATGGCTGACATTATAACTTCTGAGCGAAGAAATCGAATAGGCTACCAGGTATAGGTACTCAGGTATTCTGTGAAGAACATTTGTTTCATCTGACACTAATTCAAATGACATTTCAAATGACACTAAAATCGATGAAATCAGCGAAAAATGCATTAAAAGTGACAGAAAATCTTAAAAAATGACTTATTAGTCAAAATCGGTAAAAATGCAAAAAAATTACGTATAAGAATGGGTCATTTCCTTTTGTCATATCATAAAATGAATTTCTATACTAAACGGCATTGTTCTAAAGTAAAAAGAAAATAAGAACATTACATTAATATCCGCCCCCTAGTAATTAACTTCATATGAGAATACAGAGCAGTGGCGGATCCGTGGGGAGAGGGGACATGCCCCCCCAAAAAGACCTAGAGTTTTTGTTTGTTACCTTCCTTTATGTGGAAAATTTGATTTGAATATTTGTCTATAATTATGTCATTATTCAAAAATATTGTATTGTATCATATATACACAACAAAATAATACAAAATATAACAACAAATATGTTTATTATTTAACAAAATTCTATGATGCCCCCCCCCTCAAAATGAGCGGCTGAATCCATCCCTGATACAGAGGGATGGTTATGAAATAATCAATCACACGCATGGACGGGTTTACATATCACTTATAAAAACAGAAAGACGAATAATAATGATAAATAAAACAGCACTTTACTTTTTCACTTAATTTTGCGATTAAGCCGTACCTAAACCAATAACAACACTCGATTGAAATTATAAGAGCATAGCAAAGTCATTTCAGTGTCAGAACCAGAGAACACCGATGTTAGATCCACGGCCTCAGAATAAGTTGCAAAATAATTGAATTGAGAAGTATTTATTTTAAGGACTATTACATATATTTAGCAACATGTTACAATCATTTTCTTCACGTTTGCGTTGAAATTAGTTTTAGAGATATGACAAGGGCTGGAAATGCTCAACTGTTTTGTACATAGCTACGTAGTAAAATTTGGTTTCAACGTGTTCATTGGCGAGCCAGTCTGTAAGAAAACGCCGGGTTCCAAGAAGCGATTATGCATGGGTACAGTTTCAATTTGTTTGTGACTATCCCATAAGCGTTCAAAGAAGAAACTATCATATAGGGTAAAGAAAGGTCTAAAGTAACAAAAGTCTTTAACGATGAAACAGAACCGTACTTAAACAAAGATAGAAGTGAAAAAACTACTCCGGGAACCATCGTCGTTAGCCCCCGCCACCACTGGACTGATAAAGATATTCAGAAAATTCTAAAGAACACATTTTATTTAAACTTCAATCCGCAAAACGCTTGGTGAGGATTCTTGAAACGAAGTTACATCTTCTTTCCGCTAAATGCGTATGAAGAAGGAAATGACAGAATATTTCGACCAGGGTCAAATGTCATTGCACACGTCATCCCATAACATTTCCTTATAGAGGAGTGTATCGCTTGTTAAAGAGATGACAAACGTTCCCACAAAAGTAGCTCATTCAACTTACCACTAAAACTTGAGTAAGGAGGAAAGTGATTGCACTTGAATTCATTAGACATAAGGAATCAATGTGTTTTAAATAAATCTTAAGCTCTACAAAATAATTACTGTAACCTACATTATACTATTAATTTATGTACTATCTAATACATTTAAGAATTCGCAAGAATTAATTTTGGCACTGCTTAAATATAGCATAGTAGTCGCGTTACCAATTTTTCTTCTCGTGGAAACCATTCAATTTACTCATTACAGGATATTAACTTTTAATAAAATACAAATTGTCTGTAAATATGCAACAAGTATTCATATTATTTTAACCTAAATTATTTACACATTATAAAAGAAAGAATTTTTCTACAGAAATGGGGTGCATTATTAGATTACTAAGGTATAAATACTATCAATTTACTAGTTGTTATAGTATTATGCTAGATATTGCAGGATAGATTATTACGTCAATTTCATTCTATCAGCTAGATGTTTTTTCTTCCTTAATCTTTCGTAAATCTGCCCAAAAAGGGTAACAGCAGGAGCATCCTGTCCTGTCCAGCGCAGTCTTTTGCAACTCATCATGACTTGCATTCGCCGTCTTATCTCTTCTTATTCTTCATCCGTCTACAATCATTTCCTGCGTACAATTTATCCATAATCCAACACGGGAAGTTTTATTTCTGTCGTTATTTTTGCCTGTATAATTCTCTAATGAACCTCCTCACCGATTACGTTATCTCACCTTCTATACTTGGGTTTTCGTAACGTGGCCAATGACATTCGGTCATTTTTACACCTCCTGCCTTATAAAATGAATCTTTGTAACAGTGATAAGCACATGTTTGAGGCCATGAGCCCCGTGAGGACGTTCGCGAATTAATTAAAAAGATTCATTTTATAAGGCGGGAGGTTTAAAAATGACCGAATGTCATCGGCCACGTTACGAAAACCCAAGTATAGTTCTAGTCTTACGAATGTTTTGGAGTATTTGTCATTGATCTTGTTCCCACGCCGTTGCTTTCCCATTCATTCATGTGAGCCCCCCAAGGCCGACTCGTTCCTGCAGCCGTCGAGGCGTAGGTGTGCACTATGAACGCGCGTGACTCATCAGCTGCGGTTATTTCTCACTTAGTTCACCAGAGCATTCGTGACGTCTCCTTCCTGACGTTGCGAGTTTCATGTTAAATCCTTCTGTGCGAATGCATCCTTGCCGTCATCGTGTCGCCGCCTCCTGAGCCATACGCGTTACCTTAAACGGTCATACAAGCTGATCGCTTGTCCCAACTGCTACGGGAATCTTTAAGCGAGTATCTTGCAGCCTCCTCGCTGTCACAACACAGATATTTCTCGCCAAAAGGGCTGCATACGAATAGTCTTTACTCTGAACACACGCACAAGTTTACGATCAATACTTCATTGCAATCCGAGTTACCTGTGCCAAAACATCCCTTCATGCATCTTTTGTTTTGATTGTTCGTTCGCGCAGATATGCAAACTAACTTTTCTGCGTGTGCTCTTATTTCTTGCCGGAACAACTATTTACACTATCAATTGCTAGCTACATCATCTTCTTCTAGTGTCAAATTAGTGAAAAGAATGAGCCCTACACTATCCCCACAATGAGCATCCTACCATGCAACCAGCTGAGTTTGGCTCAGAGCCAACATAATCGCTGTCTCTGCAGTAACTCTGACCAGGTGGTCCTAGGGTCCGAATCCCGGTGGTGAAGGAATTTAGACACCAGCTATATAGCTAGGTCGAATTCAGAGCGGATTGGAGAAGAATTCTAGCGGCCAGCTGCCGTGGTCGGTAGTTTTCTGTGGTTTCTCTGATCAATATCAGGAGAATGCCGGAGGAGTGCCTTAATAAACGATCCATGGACCGCGCGCGATCTTTACTTCCTCTTTCTTATCCTATTATTTCCCCTTACTTACACATTCACATACACACACACTTCCAGGCACTATACAACAATACATGTCAGGGACTTTGGAGTTTATCACGACCGGAATAGTGCCCCGCTGGTGGGCAATACCTGGAGGAGGAATCTCCGGCATGCCGGTGTGTAGGTCTGCGCCGGATCTCATATTCCAGCTAGTAAGGAACACCGCAACCTCCAGGCCAATCCTCCCTTGGAATATGATCCCCACTCCCGCCCCCCAAATGTTATTTGTTAGAGGCACCTATGCCTCCCTCTAAGGCTCGTTGGTTAGCGTGCTCACTTTCCACGGCGCAACCCCGGGTTCGATTCCCGTCCCAGGCAAATTATACCTACGCGCTTTTCTAACAAATGTCCCAGAATGTGATGTGTGACGATGAAATAGCCCACCCTAAGGTTATGAAGATCAGTGTATACGGTGAAGGGACGTCGTTGTGCTAACAATAGCCTTATCTCATGGCCGATAGGCTGGATCACCACCCGTCGGCCAAGACCCATAGCGAGCCATAGAACAGGAACAACAGTGATACCTTTGATTAAGATGGATAAGTATGGATTGGAAAATAGGTTTATTCCATCTGTTAATTGAGAACTGAGACAAATACTGCAAAGATTCGTGAAGCAGTTTCTGAGAATGTTTTTTAACATACCGTTTAACCCTCTCGTTGTAGACCGGGGTGATCTGGATTTAAATGATTCCCTAATCTCAAGTGTTCCTGTTTATTTTTCCAACCGTCTCTAAATTTTCAATCTCATTACTCATCTCTTAGTAAGCATCAGGGCCTACTCGAAAATAATCTCATGCACACACATGTAAATAGTATTTACATGCATTCATGACTGTATTGCATATATAACACGAGAGCGCATCTATTTGCGATCAAAATTAATTAGGCAATTAAACATCCATTTGCAGCATTAAATAATACAGATTCTTCTGAAAACATTCATCAAAGATGATTTTACCACCATCATTCCTCATCTTTATAACATTCCCGGTATAAATTATGTTCTTGAACAGATGCACAGTAATTTTCCTCACGTCTACACGTTAATCACACTCAGGTGACACAAAACATACAAGTTGGCAAACCTCTACATATGTTTTCACACTCTATGCCAAACTGCGATGTCATGTTGATACATGCCTTGGGCTAAAATTGTTCTACATCAGGGTACCCGAAGAAAGAAATTCAAGTCTTAGAGTCGTGAGAACTAAAAAAAATAATCCCTGTCACACGACGAAAAACACATTGAAAGAATCTGTTCCATAAAATTGCTTGGTGACAGTCTCCTCGACTGTGAAAATTTGTAGGGTATGAACTGATGTATCTGAAAATACCATTAGTGTGTGGCGCCCGAAAGAAAAGACAAGTTGTTGCGTTGAAAGTACCAACTTCATTCAGCTTTGGTTCGACAAGGTTATCTATCCTACTACCCTTTCTCAATATTTTTTTCCAAAATGCCACTAAGAATGAAATTAGAATTAAAGTAGTTTAAAGGAACCAATGTTTAAAAACTACAATCATCGATTAGGATCGATAATTATCCGAACGAATTGGGACCTCCTACAAACACAAACAACCTATGCCGTCCTCAGCAGTGAAAAATCCGAAGAAAAATACGTTTTTTTTTTTTTCAGTTCCTCTTCATTGGCATCGGTTTTCACACATTTTATATACGCGGTACAACAGAAATACTAACGCGGGTTGGATATGGCCCGCGAGTTATGTACCTGCACTAAATTATGTGATAGAAATGAAAGTAAGAAAATAATATAATTAATTTTGTTCTTTGTTTCTCTACTTTGTTTTTTCCTTTCGCAGCCTAAATCAAGGGAGAGCCTACTTCAATTCTGGGCCCCTTTTCCATAATGACTTTTTATACACACAAGACATATTTTACTAGTAAATAAACAAAACATTATAACTTCAATGATACAATTAATAAATTAAATTGATTTTGTGTCGAAGCATTTACAGGTTGTCAGATGATTTGGAGAGCTCAATTCTCAAACGTTCCCCAAATGGCAGGTTAAAAAGGGGAAAATAAGGGTCTGAACATATTTAAAATTTGTTATTAAGAAAATAGGGCCCTTTCAAAACTTTCAGGGGGCCACGCACGACCCCACCCCCGGGTTTCCCCTCGGCACATGCCTTTCTTTTTAGAGGTTCAAGACTGCAATTATCCCAGGGGTTTTCAAACTGTGCGTCGCAGCTCCCTGGGGCGTCGGAGCCATACGGTAGGGGTGTCGCGGTGATTTATTAAAAAGGATCTTTAGATTTGATTTACTTTAAACCTTGTGTAATTTATATATTTTGTAGTACATGATATTTGTAATGTATATTATTTACTTTACTAATTAATTGTGAATTAATTGAACCCGGCAAGTCCTTTACTAACAGCCTATTATATCACTTACTCGTTTATTTTGAATATTTATTATACCTATATTAACTCTTATATTTGAAACTTATTGTTACCAGGGGAGCTGGGGGCAGTTTCATTAAGTCAAGTAAGCCGTGGACGAAAAAAGTGTCAAAACCCCTGAATTATCCTATTTTAAACAAACAATTGTTGTGAGAGATACGCGTCTCCACAGGCCTGTTGCATCGGTGTGCGTCGACATTCCACGAGACGAGTTGGGCCGGCAGCGCTGGGAGCAGGCGAGTTTCCCTTTCGCAGAGTCCCCGGAGCGAAGCGCGCGCCGCCGCCAGAGGTGCACGCAACGCAGGCGCTGCCATATTTCCGGAGGAAAGAGGAGGGTGCGCAGCCGGGAGGTCCAGTTAGCGTTACGTAAGGGGCGGCGGCGGCGCGTGGAGGCGGGAGGGGCGGGGCGGATGCACCGGCGGCGGCGGTGGCGGGCGGGGGTGGGGCCGGGGGAGGGGAAGGCGGCGAGTGCGAGGTGCCCGAGAGCGTTCCCAATCCCGCGGTGACGTCAGACCGGCTGACCTCGAAAGCAACAAGATCCCAAGACTCGCAGCTCCGCCGCCCGCCCGCCCGCCCGCCAGCCCGCGCGCCCAGCCGCCGCCGCCGCCGCCGCGTCCAGCGCAGCGCCGCACCTCCAGCCCTCCCTGCTCCTCCTCCGCCCCGCCCCGCACTCCGCGCCACGCACCGCGCCGCGCTACAGGCAGCCACGGCGCGCAACGGGCGCAAGGGCACGCGGCGGCGGTCAGGTGCCCCGAGGGGAGGCAGGGAGGTCGCGTGGAGTGCGGGGGAAGGGGGCGGGGCGCGGAGCCTGGGGCGCGCAGTGCGGAGGGAGGAGCGTGGGGCGCGGGGGACGGGGCGGTAGTGGGGCTTAGAACGCGGGGGGCGAGGGCGGGGTGCCAGGCGCCGGGGGGCGGGGTGGTGGGCGCGGGGGTGGGACGGGAGCGTGGCTTTGAGCGCGGTGGGCGGGGCGCGGAGGCGGGGACGCGGGAGCAGGGCGAAAGTGGCGGGGCGGGAGCGTGGTTTTGAGCGCGGGGTGCGGGACGCGTGGGGGCGGTACGGGGTGGGGCGGGCAGACCGGCGTCTTCGCACTTCCCCGCACACGGTGCCTCCCGGGTCGCTTCGGGTGGACTTGCAAGCGCAGCAAGCGATTACACGAGGGATTTAAACACAATTGCCACGAGGTGACTCGGCGAAACGGGAATTTGTATAACTAAGAGGAAGCTATCATTAGTAAACAAAGGTTCTGGCCTTACTTTGCTATCATTTTCCTTTTGTTCCTTTGACATTGTGTGATATGTGATTATTACAAAAAATGCCTGCAACATCACATGCATTCTCTTTCAATTCCCTTCTCTTTCCCATACGTTCCCTCTCTTTCTTTATTTCTGTATCTCCTTGCGTTGCCTTACCCACACTTCCTTCGTTTCTGTTTGCAATGCCATTAATTCGTTAACAAGAATCATGTAATATTTTCAACTAAAATGATTTTTTAAGCGGCTACTAGGTACAACAAAGGAGAAACACGAAGGTTTCTTTGACCATCCTTATTGTGTTGTTTTTATTTTTCATTTTACTTTGACAGAAGAATCATCGCAATTGAATTGTAGATACTTCCCCAAGTGACAAAGTAGTTATCCTTATGCAATCCAACCACACTCCTCCATACAGTTACTAGTCAGAAATTAACGTGCAATTAGTCGGACGTGTGACTACACGATCATCACTATTTTCACGCTAATTTCTATCAAGATAATCTTGGGAAACGTGGTCGATGAGTGACACATATAAATGATTTGCATTCATTTCACAAAAGTTGGCTAACTTGCTCTGTCTCTGCAGTGATTCCTATATTTGTCATTCCGCTAATCGAAAAGTGTTTGCATGAAAACTATTTAAGTTGCTAGAAATCAAATAAAATCCTGATATTGTTTAAATAAACAATTCATTGAATAATCATTATATTTTTAAGAATTTAATAATTGTAATACTTTTATTGAAAGGTCTATGGCGAGTTTTAATTGAAGGCGAGGTAAAAGTGAATAACGGAGGATCTTTGACATTTCGATAGTGTGTGCTGTACGTGTACTTTCTACGTGCATGGCCGCTCTTTTAATTTATATGTCAGAGAAATTACTTCAATAATGACACATTTTGGACATGGTTTGTCCTACATTATTCTTTCTAGTGACGATATTGGAACCAACTGAATTACACGTCTGAGGCATACCAGTTACTGATGCAGCTCGTCTGCTAGGTTGAAGAAAACATTTCGCGGAAGGATGCCATTTAAAGATGCTTAACTGCTTTCGAACTTGTCAAATTGATTAGTGTTTTCTGGCGCGTCAACTGGTATGGTGATAATTCCCGTAAGTATAGTGCATTCTTTTCTCGGGAGGTGGCGGTGATCTTCCCCCATCTAGATGGTACGATCCGGCGCCGACGTAGGGTCGGCTTCCGGGGTTTTCCCCAACCATGTATCTCCCTCCAGCTAGACAATGCCCCAGCCGGAGTATCTAGCTAGTGTCGAGAATTCTGCTACGGTCGGAACGCGAACCTAGGACTTCTCGGTCAGAGGCACTGCAGTGACCTCAGTTAATGCCCTGAGCCACCTATCCTCAGAACTTGTCAGGAAAATCGCCCGCCGTGGCCGCATCGAGAATTAAAGCGAGAGTTCGCTGGAGCAGGGCCCACGCGTCGGCCTGACCCGCCCACAGCAGAAGGAATGGCGTGCGGGGTCGCGACCTTCTACTCCGCTCCAAAGAGCTCACACTAATCGTGATAACCTCGGTCAGGGAGGTCTCGGGACCTCCCCGGCGGACAGTGACTTCGTTTAATTCCTTATCAATGCAACTGACTGATGAGAAGTACTAAGTCGGCGAAACCGGACGCTTCAGAGCCATCTCGTTTTTCCTCAAAACATATTAATGCCCAAGTCTTGTGACCTCTAACATCTGGAGCCGCCAACAGTTGGAATGCTACGATAACGGTATCTCCCTTTCTCTAAAAATAAATAAAGTTCAGATTTTTAACTTTTTAATAAACTACATTTCTATAATTTGTCAAGCTTTATGTTTTTTGGATTCTCATGTAAAAATGAACATTTCTTCATCAGAGTTTAATTTTTTTTACTTATGACAGCTTCTGCAGTAGCAAACCGCAGCAGAGTGATGAGGATAGTACCGGCCTTGGCTTATTTACACTGCTCTTTGTCAATTACGTCATCGCCTCGCGAAAATCTAACGGTGGCGGACAAAGCGGCACCCATCCGAGAGCATGAGTATTTAAAATGCCCATTCTGAGGGCACTGACTTCGTGGCAAAGGAAAGAACATCGAGACGGACCATGGCTTCAGCGAACTTGCGTCAAACATTCCACAACAAACCATAATACTCACTCGAATCGCATAACTCGCAATCAAAAGTACCGGAATGTCAAAAGTCAATGCATAGCAATCAAAAGTACATGGAACATATTCCGGAACGAATACCCCTGCAGGAAGGGCATTATTTTTGTGGTGACGTCACAAAAAATGTTTTGAAACATTCAGCGACCTGGATGAGATTCTTTTCATTGAAGTTGCGTAACGATGGCATTATAGAAGCAAAAATATTCATACTTTACTGATGAGAGTAGTTATAAATAATTAAGATTTCACCAATTCAGTTATGTGGACATAAAGTATACTTAATTATTTTCAACTTAATTGATGAAAGTGTATTAACCCGGCCGTGGCCGACCTGCATGGCCGAGGTGGCTAGAGCATGTGCCGAATCAGTTCCTTGGCCTAAAGAGTACCGGGTTGTAGTCCCGCCTTGAGCATAGTTTTTTGTTTTGTTTTTCTATTTTTAATTTAAGGTCGCCAGAACATCTAGGTCATTAGCGACTACTATTGGAGATAACGGTATGGTAACTATGAAGATTAAACAACGAACACAAGGAGGCGGGACTCGAACCCGCGACCCGTCGGTCGGAGATCGTTACGACACTACTGCCTTAGCAATCTCGGCCATTGGATCGGCTTTGGTCATAGTTGTTCGTCTCATGTCTATTATATATGTGTATTGTTGCGGAAGGCCTTGTGAGTCTGCTAACCAAGACTGAGGAGCCCGCAAGTATGTGTCTAGTGTAAACGGTTAATATGTGTCCCCATGAGGGACATAGTGGGTACCCGGCGCAGTCGAAATCGAAGCTGGAAAAAGCCCAGGAAGAAAAAAATATGCATCCGGTCGTCCAAAACAGAATTGTCGGTTGCGTAGATGCGCCTGCCCTGTAGTCGTAAGTTGATATTCGCGTGATGCCTAGAAGTACTTTCATCTCGTGATTGCAGTAAAGATGTTAAATGAGAACTACGATGAGTCCAATCCATCAATCAAATCATCGTTCATTTCATAATTGCCTGGTAGAGCAAAGTGAAGTATCAGTGCTCTGGAACAGTTACAAAGTTGAAATTGTCTCTAACAATTCAAAATTCCAAATAAATCATGATGTTGCGACCTGCCCTCTTCGAAAATTCACACTATTGTGCCTGTTGCAAATCATCATCGTTAAATTTGATGTACTCAAACGCTTCACATGTTTCATATTATGCGACATCTTGGTGGATTTTCTCTTATTCACTCTGCATGTCCTTGTAGTTCGGATAGGAAACAACAACTTACTGAAGACTACTCAGTCTATAGACGACAATAGTCAGACTTCATCAGGCCACTAATGCTACTGACAACCCGCTCAAGTGTCTCTTTCGATGTAGCTTTTAGAGTAAGTGACAAAGCTCATACTCGAGTACTTACAATTGGACATTTTAAGTGCTCCAATGCACGTCATATTTTTATCTTAGGCATACAAAATATTTTTTTAAATTATTTCCTTATAATACTCATAGTATTCTCATTCAGTGCTTCTAAGAGGTTAACGATTCGAGTTTGTGAAGGATTAATTTTTAATAACTAAAATTAAATATCGTCTCAATCTCAAAGAGAATCTCGAACAGCGTTCGATGTGACAAGACGTCGTTGTTTGCTTAACGACAAAACATAAGGAATTATAGTTACGTTTTAAAATCAGTCTTTTCTTCAGGACAAGACATTTTTATAAATAGGCGGATTGTAGTACAATCCGGTGGCATTGATGGATTCAATGTTTTGGGCAACATCCGTGTGAATAATAGTGTTGAGATCCGTGTTGTCTTCACGTAACACACTGAGATCTTGGAACTTCGGAAGTGTCCTTGAGCTACAGACCTTGACCTATAATGGCGAACCCACTTAACACAGGAGTCACAACACAACGGGAGAGAAAGCCGTGTTTCTCACGAGGTGCCGTTTCAGTGCTCAGTTTCGAGAAGGAAGGCATCTCCCAGGATTAGTTTCCTCCTCGGAAACACATAAAACGTCTGGCTTATGCTTTATGTCTTAAACAGTATGCCAATGACTGGCAACGAGTCTCAAAATAGTTGTAGGGATTTTGAGAAATTGCATTTCTTTGCTTTACACGAAATTATTGCATCAACTAGTGAAACAACAAAAATGACTCCTTCAGAAGACTCTAATTCTTTAGGAAAATATACGACGCGTTCAATTGCTTGGCTGGTTGTTCATAACGTGACAGTGATGTGCGACCAAATAAATCGCTTATTCATTTACACCAAGGAATAATTAAATAAATTTTGCTATAATTGGAGAGTCCTCCCTTTCAGAATATCGATGAGCGTGACAGTGCGTAGCTCTTAACCCCTTGAAACATGAGGAACGGAATAGGGATTGAAAATTCTGTCGAATGTTTTGGTAAATGTTTTCGATATATTTGTTTAGTTATTCATTTTCACTTGGGAATGACGTATCCTTCAATAGTAAATATAATTACTGAAATATATTTCTTAATTTAATATAAAAATTGGCTTTTAATATTTATAATTTTCGAACATTTTTCTAAAATTTGTAAACGTGGTTATTATTATTATTATTATTATTATTATTATTATTATTATTATTATTATTATTATTAATATTTTATTAGTACTAATATTATTTTATATTACTATATTTTCAGCTTTGTTAATCTATATTTACCGTACACTTCACCCACGCAACGCATATTTTAGTGCAACCCTTGTGGGATGGAATTCCTTGTCAGTGACTGACGTTTTCCTCTTGTGGCATGTGACGTGAAACGCAAAGCCAAATTAAAGCATATGCCATGAGTCATTAATAGAACTCATTATTCAATTACTTTGACAATGTAGTAAAATACGATATACAGATACTACTTCTACTTCTCGCAAAAAATACTGGCATAAAATAAAATAACAATTATGATGGGGTTAATCTAATTAATCGAACACCTTTCAGCCTGTTGGGAAGTTGACTGTTGGTGGTCGCATTGTCGGGTTCTGTGGGTAATGTTATTCGGTATCTATTTGGCTGTTATGATGATATCGTTAAAAATAATTGAGTCATAAATTGTGATGAGATCATGAATTTAATTAGAACCGTTTAAGTCCCGGCATTTTACAACATTATTGCCCCCGGTCTTCATTTCATGAGATTAATCTCCGATGCAATGGAACAAAGACTTGCGGTTCGTATTCCCACGCAAATTCAAAAATAAGGATAATACTAATAGTGGACAAGTCATGAACATTTTATGAGTTCAAGATAGCTGAGAGAATATGGTCTTCGATCAATTTAGGTCACTGATTACCATACAGTCGCTACAAATTCCTTACATTCTTTAACCCGTCCTGGGAACTTCAATATTCTCTATATTAGAAAGATAACTTCTTAGGAATATCAAAGGCTTGTAAAACAATAAATTCTTAGTCTCTCTCTGGTTTCTCTATTTCTAGAGTCATTTTAGATGAGTCAATGGTAGTC
Organism: Teleogryllus occipitalis; assembly: GCA_011170035.1. NCBI lineage: Eukaryota > Metazoa > Arthropoda > Insecta > Orthoptera > Gryllidae > Teleogryllus > Teleogryllus occipitalis. The sequence goes on along the minus strand of BLKR01005126.1, from coordinate 73,476 downwards.
AATAGATATTGTCTACTCTGCAGGAAACCCAATAATCTAAGGATCTCCACGAAAGAACGCGATTTTATTCCATTATATATTCTATGTAATAATTAAATTATATTTTGTAAATATATTGAATGCACAAACGACCTTTAACTCTGAAAGTTCAATTTCATTCGTGCGGGAGTTATATTTTTTGAGGACAAAATGCATTAGGTCATGAGTATCAGTGTTTGTCTACAAGGCTATAGAAAATACCCAGAAAAAACAATTTTTAATGCTTTCTTATCAATAATATTGTAGAAAATCAGAAATCCGTGACTGTCGATCTGGCAGAAAATCACTTAATCACATGTTATGAAAGTATGTTCCGTATTTTTATCAATGTTCTATTTTTAATAAAATTTTAATGCATGGAACATCATGGCAAAATAATGGAAAATTAAACATATTAAAATTAACTATTTTTTTAAATTGATGGATCGATTATTTACGGTTCTCATCTACAAAAGTTTTAAAGAACTTAAAGAGATATGAAGCGCAATAATTCTGTAGAAAAAATAATATTTTTTATTTATCTTTTCTATGCAGTTACAAGTACAAACTACATATTTTAGAGATCTTTATTCCTTTGTTGCAGGACAATAACGCCCGCTGGAAGTAGTTTTTAAAAATATATGCATACTAGGTGGAGTTAGGTGAGATCAAATCCAGTTACATATCCAAAGATATTCATTTTATTGCCAAGGAAATTGAAACTACTGACCCTCAGGAACTCTCATTTCAAAATATTTTTTAAACAAACTAATGGACGCCAACTGGTAAGTACGAATTGTTTTTATATGTGTACATAGAAATTTAGCCAGAAGTTGAATTTATTCCTTGACAAGTTTAAGGTTGTTGAATATGCATTTGTTCCACCATACCAATTACAAAATAAGAATCACAATGCCGGGGCACGTCGACGGCGAATTCGCATTAAATCGCCCTGTCAGAAGGCTTCCACGAAAAACAGTTGACGAGGATGTGCGCGCGATCGAGTCACTGTCGTTGTGCAACCTTTTGGCACCGGCGACTCTCGATAAGAGGCCTGGACGAACATTCGCGGACGATTGAGTCAGCGCTGGTCCCGCACATGTGCTGCGCGACCAAAGTGCCCTCTGACGGCGCCCGCCCCGCGCAATGTCACCCGCTGCTAGCGAACCGTGACTCACTGGCCCTCACGGGGCGGTTATTTGATTAAGAAATGAGAACATCCGACGCAGGGTCATACACTTCGCGAATGGCTTTACCACTTCAAAAATTAACACTGTACTTCGATTTTTCTATAATGACCGATGACATTATGTCATTTTTACGCTTTTAAAATTTAGTTGATTAAGTTTAGAGGTTGAGTTTATTCCATGACAAGTTTAAGGTTCTTTAATATGCAGTTCTTCCAACTGACCAATTACAAAATAAGAATCACATCGCCGGGGCACGTCGACGGCGAATTGCGACGCGAATTCGTGGCGAATTGCGTTTTAATGGATTCGCAAACATCCTTCTCAACGGGACTCGTGGCCTCAGAAATGTGCTCACCACTGTTAAAATGATTCATTTGCTAAGGCAGGAGGTGTAACAATGACTTAATGTCATCGACCACTATAGAAAAATCGAAGTACTAATTCAGTTGACTGGAGATTATCCGAGGTATTTGGGATCGAGAACCCCCACCCCACTTTATTCCAAAGACGAAAAATCTCGGATAATCTGTAATCCATTTGGTAAATGTCAGAAAAGGATAAAATGTAAAAATATAAATTTAACAATACAATGTGATTGAATGAACAGTTTTTCCCAGACCCAGAGATAACTAAAACGGCAAATGAAAAGTATTAACCGTACTCACAATGTTTTATAAGTAAATTATGATGAAATCGAGGAAGTCCCAATGTTCTTAGAATGGGTTGCGGCATCGCCCAGAGATACTGCAACAACTAATAAATACACTCGTGTGCACAGGCCTCCGCAAGCTAAAAAGAAGGGGGCGGGGAGCTGTATCTCTGGGCCCCCCTTTTCCATTCATTTTTTAAATTACATACGACATATTTTAGTAAATAAAACATATTTCAAAAAGAAAGAAATCATAACTTTAATTATACAATTGATTTTATGTTGAACGATTTGCGTGTTGAGAAGGGCTTTATTCTCTAAATGTCATGTATCGTTTCCACAAAAAGGCCTCCTTAAAAAAAGAAGAAAATAAGGAATTGATCCCATTCACGTATTTTATTTTTAGCAGCAGTAGTAGCTGTGTGTTAGCACAGCATTTCGCTGCCTTTGATAATGCAGAAGGCAAACGATAAATAAAATAAAATAAATTGAAATGTTCTTCACATAGGGGCTTTGAAGCTCCTTTCGAAATGTTCACGGGGGTCGCTTCCACATTGCCCCATGCCCTGAGGGCACATCTGTGCTTGAGTTTTGTTTTCTTACTTGATAATTTTTTTGTTTTTTCTCCAATGATTGCCTGGATTAACGCAAAGCTTCAGTTAACCAGAACTCAGATAATCGCGAGACTACTGTGCTAGTAAATTCATAACTGAACATTTCTTTCAAAATAAAATAAAATTGATAAGAGTGTATATCACCTCATTTTAATATTTCTTTTTTATATTTTCTCTTTTTATTTAAAAAAGTTTGTGTCATTATTGGGTTCTCGGTCTGGGAAATGAACTAACTAAATGATCCCTAAGAAGGCCGTATTTAAACTCATTGAATGTGCCTGTAGAAGGCCTAAAAAAAAGTCTCAGCATTATTGTAAGTATCGCTAACTCCAACTGCCCTTGACTCTTGATGTCCAAATCTAGACAACGCATTACAAAAGTAATGATTATTTAGCTAAAAGAATGATGTTACACATATTTTTCACGAAAAGGAATATTATTATAATTATTACATACAAATGAATTATTTCATTTTCAGTTCAGTGAAACATTTTAATCAAATTGTGTCTCAGTGAGGTATTACTAAAATCCCATGAGAGTGTCGTGTCTTGCGAAATACAAGTCAGAAAAATTGGACGATATGGTATTCAACGGATTTATACAAATTTCATTTTAAAAAAGAATATTCAGAAATCGTGCTTCAATTTAAATCAAATCAGATTAATAGAGGTTTGGTTCGTTACATGTAATTTACATTCGGAAGGCATTCGCAATTTAAAGACATTACAGACATTCATTAAAACAGTAACTAAATGTTACAAGTTCATTCTTTCACTTTGTGAATGAGTCATGGAGGGTTAAGTCACTAAAGAGTTCTTATCGACATACGCTATCCCAGACCTTTTTAGTTTCACTCAGACTCATTCACCTAACAACCTGCACCTACTCACCAATCACACGATTGAAAATGGAAAACAAGGTTCATGAGACCAAATGATTCATCCCGTATGCCCATAACTAGTTTGACGTGCAAACGTCTCCAGGCAATGACACAGAAACTAAGTGCAACAAAAGGCAGAGAGAATATATACTTCAGATTAAAATACGTTATGATGATCTTGAAACAATGATTTTTGCTTCATTTTTTTTATCCGTGGTTTTAACTCCTTGATTTTAAGTCAAGAAATGGAGATATATCTAGGCTACTCGGGAAAAAGAATACAAGTCAGAAAATGGTCAAAAAGAGTTAAATCCACGGTCTGATTCCTGCAAGTGAGTTCGATCTTTTCATATTTTCAATATGAAGCGCTTCTGGATATTATACAGTGAGTTATGAATAAATGTGGAGTATTTGTTTAACACATTGATTATCCATGTACATTTACTTCTCATTAGTCCTTAAAATAATGAATTAAAGACATGACATAACATTTACACAATGTTAGAAAACGGAAATTTTTCTGTCGTTCTAATTTTAGATTTTTTTAAAAATTTTGTTTATTATCGGATTTAGAAAATTGGGAGCCCAACTGAAGAGATATAGATATTTTTAAATTATTATGCATTAAATTATAAAATCTACGATTGTCGAATTTGTTCTACAACTATTTACTTTTTACGATGCTAATAAGTTAATTTTGTCTTCAATTTTCCTCACGCAGGGGGGGGGGTAAATGAACTGTCACGAACGAAGTGCTGTTAATAACACAAACAGTTTCACTCTGTATCGCTGCCTGTAATTTGAGCAAACGGGTATCAGAGCTTCATGAAAACCTACTTCACGACCATAATTAAACATAGAAAGTAATTCTGAAATTGTGGTTACTATTTTGAAGCTCTCTGAGTACATATACCAAGGAAACGTAATGAATAAGTGAAGACCTCATATCGCGGAAGGTTGTGATTAAGACATTTCTGCCCTGAGGTGAATTCGAATCACGCTTAAGGCATGGACATTTCCACTTCGTGACCTGAGGTTGGTTAATTCACAGGCAAACTAAGGATTCATTAGGACCCCCGCTGGATGGGGCCCCCAATCATTTTTAGCAATATTTTTTATTACTTTATTAATATCAATAACACTGTACTATTGGTCTTTAATATTACCAATATTTTATAATTTATTTTCATTTTAATTTGGATTCATTTTCCAATATTTTAAGATCATTAAAATTATTATTTATTTTTCTGTTTATAGATTTTTCAATTTATCAGACTGTTTTTTTCTTTTATTTTAAAGACAGGAAAAAATTTGTAGAAAAACTGTTTTATATTAATATATTACATATGAAACATAATAGAAAAAGCAACGTTTCGAAATATTTTTTCAAAATAAAAGACCAAAAATAGCCTGATAAATTTTAAGATTATTATAGGACTCTACAGTTTGGTCAAGTTTCGGGCTAGACATTATTCATTCAGACATTAATCCGGCCCGGCCCCACTCGTCGCACCGCCTTTGCAGTCGTGTCCCACAGACATGATTTACGCGCTTCCTTTTGGCACACGATTCCGGAGTTTTAGCGGACGTGCGCATGCGTAGTATGACTTCAGGAACCACAGACGTGATACTGCGCATGCGCGTGTTCATTCATCAAGAGGAAGCGTGTAAATCGAGTCATAGAATTAGGGTGACAAACCGTCCTCTATTTGGGAGGACAGTCCTCTGTTTGCGTCAATTGGTCTCTAGTCCTCCTTTGCATTTTAAATGTCCTGCTTTTAGTATTTTTTAAACTATTGTTGTCATTTATTTTACCATGTAACTAACATCTGCTACGTTGTATTGTTTATTACTTAATTTAGTATAGAAAACGTGAATATCCTTTTTTCTGAACGCTGTTACATGCATGCATCATAGTATTACTCTTTAGCGAATAAAATAAAGAAGGGACACCCTACCCATCTTCATCTGCATTTTGTGAACGAACCTTTTCACTTGAATCGCAAATGGAGAGAAGAAAGAAAAAAGAACTGATGTTAGTCTAAATTAAATATTTACACAAAGGAAAGTATTGATGCGTTGTTTTTTGTTGTTTTTTTCGTGTGTGTTTTTTTTACTTAGCGAGTGTCCTCCGTTTTACATGTTGGCAACCCTACATAGAATCGTTTAAGCCTGAAGAATCACTCATCAGTTTAGAGACCAAGTATCAATCGTCCTTAACTTTCTGTTAGAGATGTAGGATATCTACAAGAAGAAGATGAGGAGGACGTATAAGAAGAGAAGGAAGAAGAAGAAACACAAGACGAAGAAGAAGGAGGGGAAGGGGAGAAGGAGAAGGATGTAGTGTACACCCCACGTATTGTAACTGGAACGTCCGGTCGACATTCTCCGTCCATTTCCCAACGGAGAACGAGGTTGCCGCGTCCATCTCGGCCGGCCAGCGCGTTCCGAAAATCGGAAGAGGCACAAGGTCGGCGCTGCGGCGGCGGTGACGTCACCGGAGCCTCTGATTCACACGCACTCGCCTCCGCCACGCCTCCACCCCCCCTCGCTTCCCCGCTAGTGATCACCGGCAATTCATTACACGTAAGTGGCTAATCTTGCGGTAATTTTACGAGAGGTGGGAAATTCGATTGATGAAAACGGTGAGGAATAAAGAGATTACTGACAAAGTCAGAAAGGAGAACATATTTGCCTTCTCGGGGATGTAAAGTTATTGAGAAGTACTTCATGAAGAGCTTTAAATAATGAAAAATGGATTGAGAGTTTAATGGGAAAATACATTTGTTGGAGTGTAAGTGACGGGTAACGTTGGCACAGCAATTTATTATATAGGATATGGCCAGTGCTTGATTTCTAAAATTTTAGGACCTGAAACGCGCCCCAAATTTACTATTAATTTAATAGAAATAGTTATATATTTATAATATAATTTAATAATTATTCCCGCTGTACCGGAACGCCGTTCCATCGCGTTCTGCCAGAAATCAAGCCCTGGATATGACTGTTATTCATGTTAGTTACATCTCTCACATGTCCCTATGAGTGTGGTTCCCAAACTAATTACGCCCACTGACCCCTCATAGCATAACCTGACCGAGCTCTCCCTCACCCTCATAATTCCTTACAATTACATTCCTGCAAAAATACAAATTAAACTGTGTCTACTAATATATTAATACTAATTTAACTGCTGTTCAATTTGAAGTGGGAGTTATCCAAAATTTATGTAGATCCTGTTTATGAATACTCACTGTTTAAGTCAGGATGTAGATGTCAGTACCAACTTACTAATATTTTTGAACTTTCAAATTAACGAAAGTGTATCACTAACATTTTACTACTTAGTCTTCATTAAAAATTTCGCGCTCCTCCCCTCACATTTTCCATGCGGCTCCGAATTAATGTTAATTTTCTTAGGATCTCCTCAGCCGCACCAAGGATCCCAGGGAGACGCATGAATCACTTTGTGACAGGGAGAGGTGGCTCAGGGCATCAACTGATGTCACTGCAGCCCCTCTGACCTGGAGGTCCTCGGTTCGAGTCCCGATCGTGGCAGTATTTTCGACTCTAGCTTGTCAGTTAGGACAAATTCAGTCGCTGTCTGGAGGAGAATTCTAGCGACCAGCTGATCTGATCGGTAGTTTTCCGTGGTTTCTCCGATCAACACCAGGCGAATGCCGGAGCAGAACTCTAACAAACGGACCATTGACTGCGCGCGATCTTTCTTACCACTTCCTTGTACTGTCCTCACCCCTTACACACACTTATAGAAACATGCACTACACTGATACACATGCCGAGAGACCGGTCGGGAGTTTAGAGCTTCTCCGGCTGGGGGGAGGGCGCTAGTGGGAGATACCTGGTTCGGGAAAACCCCGTTAACCGACGGTAGGTCGACTCAGGATCTTTCCATCCACCAGGGAAAAACCACCGCCACCTCCAGAGCAAAAACATGCACTACACGTACGGGACTAATGACCATAGTGGTTGACGCGCTCGATTTACTAACAATCAATCAATCATGAACCACTTTGAGAACCATTGCTACAGGCAGAAGAAAGAAAATGAATCGTCCAGTATTGTACCTTTAAAAGCTTCATAAAATGCGAAAATAATGTCTATTAAAGTCTGTAGAGTCCGTACAAAGGCATGAATTACCCATAATTTTCGCAACATAAGTCTTCAGCTATTCATCCTATTCAGCTGGCGACGTCAAGCCCTGTTCGACTGCGCATGTGTGTGTCTTGTGGACACTTGCGTAACTCTCATTTTCACGGGTGACTGTTGCCCGTTGGAGCGATGAGAAGCGAGGCCGGCATGGCAGACGCGGGAGTGGCGATGAAAGTGCCAGGCGAGAGAAGCCAGAGCAGACGGAAAGGTGACGAGACTGCGAGGATGGAGGGCAAGTAGAGATGAAACCCAATGCTTCGGGTAGCAAGTTTTCTTAAACATAAGCGTTTTACATTAAAATATCACAGTATAGATATCAAAAATGTGTTTCAATATTTTGCCAGAAATCCAATTTTCCAGTGTTTAATTGAGAGAGAGAAAATCCATTTCAAGTTAAGAATATTATTACAATTAAATTACGTAACTGTCATTAATTTTATGAATCTCGTGAACCTGTGTACTTAATCACGATTCACGAATCGGATTCACAGTTGAAATTCACCTTCAGTCTGAATGCAGGTCTCTGCTGCTCCACTTCGACAGCCGATCGCGATCGAGTATGTCTAGTGTAGAGCGCCCTGTTTGTCAGACTGCCAAATGCTTTCACGGAAAACCAGCTTATTATTAGGAGCTCCAGAAGAGTAAACCACCGTCGAACAACTCCGCATTAAATGCCACATTCCAAGACCCACGTTACAATAGCTTTTCTCCCCGGGATCTAAGGAATTCAGTACTCAGTTTTGCTATTGTGTCTTGTTATATCGTGTACATCGCAAGCTGGTGTCTGTACTTGAATACACTGCAACATGGGTAAGTCGGTATTTCGAACTATTTCCCCGTCCGTGGGCGTGGTGGCGAGAGCGGAGAGGAGAGGCTGCGAGGGCGTCGACAGACAGAGCGCGAGGGCCAACGGGCCGGGCCAGACACGGCGCAGACGCCACGCTCCGAAGGAGACGCGGCATTTAAACGTCCGCGGCGAATCCGTCACTCGCCCGCTCGCAAACGGCTGGCTGCAACGCCGCTCCGCGGGCGCTACAGACAGAGAGTGAGAGAGCGAGCGAGAGAGTGAGAGAGCGAGAGCGAGAGAGGTAAAGAGAGAAAGGGGGAGATAGAGAGAGAGGCAGAGAGAGAAAGGGAGAGAGAGATGCAGAGAGAAAGGGAGAGAGAGAGGGGCAGAGAGAGAAAGGGAGAGAGAGAGACAGAGAGAGGCAGAGAGAGAAAGAGAGAGAGGCAGAGAGAGAAAGGGAGAGAGAGATGCAGAGAGAAAGGGAGAGAGAGAGGGGCAGAGAGAGAAAGGGAGAGAGAGAGGTAGAGACAAAGGGAGAGAGAGAGAGAAAGAGCGAGAGGCAGAGAGAGAGAGAAAGGGAGAGAGACAGATAGAAAGAGAGCGAGAGGCAGAGAGAGAGAAAGGGAGAGAGATAGAGAAAGGGAGAGAGATAGAGGCAGAGAGAGAAAGGGAGAGAGATAGAGGCAGAGAGAGAAAGGGAGAGAGAGAGATAGACAGAGAGGCAGAGAGAGAAAGGGAGAGAGAGAGGCAGAGAGAAAGAAACAGAGAGAGAAACAGAGAGACGGAGAGAGAGAGAGAATGCGCACGCTGACGGCCGCCGTGCAGACTCGGCGGGAGTGAGTTTTCTCTGCCCTTGGAAGGGGTAGCGGCGAGGCGGCAGTGCAACGTCACCGATGCAATGAGATCCGAACGCAGGCGCTACTGGACATGTTCGTACGAATCGGATACACGTCAGAGGGAGGGCTTTAGAGGGTATTTTTTCTCTGGAAACCAAATTTCTAATGTAATCTTAACGGTGAGTTAAGAGGCACATATTTCGGGATACCTTTTTTACGTATATGTACCGTTTTACCACTCTTGATAAATACACTGAGTGGGTGACACTACCACGAAGCAAACGCGACCGTTCAAGCCTTTTCCAGGGAGGGGTGCATTTTATTGAGTAAATATTGTATTACAAACGTGCGTGGGAGTTTTATAGTAATTTTAGTAGTATGTTTCTCCATTCTCTGATCGCCATTTTTTGTGTTCTCAAACGCCAACCTTAAAAAATCTCTTTATCACCTCTCGTTTCTTCTCCTTAATTTTCAGTCCCTGACTTCCTCGTTTGCTTCTTCCAGGGACTGCCAATTCACTAGTCTTCTAGGACTGCCAATTCACTAGGTATTTTTTCCTCATTCATTGCCGTGGTCGACAATGTATCTATTACAATGATTTATTGCGATAATTTGCAAATGAGATTTTCTTCATTTGTATTCGTATCTCTATGCGCTCACATCTTAATCTGTCCATTGAAGTTGTAAAAAAGTATCTTGTCTAATATCGTCAGGTCAGTTGTTAGTGATTCCGCACGCGTCAACAGCTTAGATTATTAGTCCCGAACGTGTAATATATGTTTTTCCTCGGGAGATGGCGGTGATCTTCCCTCGCTGGATGGCGCGATCCGACGCCGAACTACCCGGATATGTAGTACTGTAGTGCACGTTAGTGTGTGTGTGTAAGGGGAGAGGATAGGACAAGAAAGAGGAAAGAAAGATCGCGCGCGGTCCGTGGCCCGTTTGTTAGGGTACTGCTCCAGCATTCGCCTGGTGTTGATCGGAGAAACCACAGAAAACTAACGATCATAGCAGCCGGCCGCTATAATTCTCCTCCAGACAGCGACTGAATTCGACCTAGCTGAAAAGTTAGTGTCGAAAATTCTGCCGCCGTCAGTACTCGGACCTGACCTCCCGGTCAGAGATGCTGCGGGGACATCATGTACTGAGCTACCGCTCGCGGTCTCGTCAGTTCGAGATAATAACACTTGGCAGCCTGGAATGTTCTATGAACATACTTTCATAAGCAATATAAATAATTATCATGCTTATATTAAGAACTTTCACAATCGTTAGTGATGAAAATGTCACATAGGTTTATGAAATATTTCGTGGAAATATCTTCCTCGATTTTATCTTTAATGCTTTTGGACCTTCACTCAAATGATAACCCTGCATACTATTTTCGGTCATTGCGGTTCTGTGTTCGCTAAAATGAAGGAAAAGAAACAATACGGTGGGGAATATGCGTGACATACCAGAACTTTTCCTCCTCATAGTGTTATTACTCAACAACCACTCCTTTTTTATGCATGACATCATTTAAATATCAGTCATAAAAGTGAGTTTGATGAAAAGTGGTAATAAAATTTCATGTGATCATTACAAAATAGAGATTATTTCAAAAACATTAAATGCTCTATATTTTAACAATAGATTTGTCAAATAGATGGTAGATTTTGTCGTATTTGAATCCGACAGCGACAAATGTAGTTCCACGTTCTCAAAAAATGACTTAAATCCCTTCATTAAAAACCATCTAATTGCATTCACTAAGAAATTTATGACATTGATATTAGAGGTATGATATGATCCGAAATTATCAGAACTTTCAATTTTCAATTTTTTTTAGGTTTTAATGGAAATCGGAAGTATCCAGTATTTCAGCTCAAAAAGTTTCAAATCTGGCAGAGATAGATGACAGAACCTACAATTTGAGATCGTGTAGTTAAGGTGATTCTAATACTTTTCAAAAGTAGTTTACAAAAGTTACTTACTGTACTTAGTACTTTAAGTACTTAGTATCTTAGTACTTACTTACTTACTGAAATTATTAACTGTTGATTAATCGATCCGGTTAAAATTGCACTCAAATTTGAAGGAGTTTCACTCACGTTTTATTAACCAGAGAGGGAATTAAAATTCTCCCCCTTTAAATACTTTGTAGAATCGCTCCTGCTTCCATAATATGTAGAATTCGATGGAGTACATGCCTGTGCTAGGAAGTTTTCAGCTAGGAAGACCACTGCACCAAGGCAATAGGGTGCAGGAATTCGGTAGAAGCGAGAGAGGCGAGAGGTGGGGGCGCCGACGCAATCCCCGGTGCAGAGTGCAGCGGCGTTCATTGAAAAAAGGACAAACACCACAGAGTGACGTTGTAGGACTCCCGGAAAAGCAAGTCTGTAAGTGCACTGGAACTTCAGGTTTTTGCACTTGTTTGCACTAGAGGCTTGCCTTCCCCCCGACTGTTTTCCATACTTCCACACCCTCGCTTTGCAACAATTTACACTGATGCTGAGTGAGCTGATGAACCTTCGTGGTCCCTGCGTATTCGCAGCTGCGTATCGGGTTGTTTGTCCAGTTTCTCACGTTCTCTAAAGCACACATTAGAACGGGCCATTTCTTGCTTCTGACCAATGAAGATATTCAATATTTTCAATATTTCGAAATGTCAGATACTGTTCTTTGCATTTATGACAAAAATAAATAACGAACATCAATATCATCATATATTTCCTTATTTTTGCCGGTTACACATCAAGGTTTTTATGCATCGCGCTTGATCTTTTGAAATACTACACCCTTTCCTTTCTATGCCAGACAGCGTTTTTTTAATTTTGTACTATTAAATGTTGAAACAAATTCAGAGAATTGCGCATTTCAGAGCTCCCTGACCTAGAGGAACGATAGAGACGTGGGGACGCTTCTGTAAGCAGCACGCGCGACGAAGAGTAAGCTGGGCTGGGGACGGGCCTGGGGCGGGGACAGGGAAAGAGCGGGATGGCGAGAGCAGGGGAGGAACGGAGCCGAAGGGGTAGAGCAAGGTGAAGCAGGATCGAGGGGGGCGGAGGGGGAGGGTGGGAAGAGGAGAGAAGCAACGCACAAAAAACGGGGCGGGGCAGGGCAGAGCGGAGCGGGCTAGTGAGGCAGCGAAAGCGAGACGGAGCGGGGCAGGGTGGAGCGGGACGGGGAGGACGAAAGTGGGGTGGGGCGGGGCAGGGCGAGACGGAGCAAAGCGGAACGGGGAGAGGTGGGGTGGGACGGAGCTCAGAAGCAAAGCGAGCGCAGGGATGGAGCAAGGGAACAGAGCTGAAGGGGCAGAGCGAGGTGCAGCAGGACCGAGAGAGGCAGACGGTGAGAGAGCGATACGGAGAGGGCCGGTGCGAGAAAGGACGGGTCGGGGCAGAGCAGAGCGGAGCGGAGCGTCGAGGACGAAAGCGGGGCGGAGTGGGGCCGTACGGACCGGGACGTAGCGGAGCGGAGTGAGGCAGGGAGGGGCGGAGCTGCTGAGCGGAGCGGCCGGGCCGAGACGCGACGAGCGGGGCCAGAGAGTCCCAGGGACGCCCGCCGCCTTCTCCGAACGCCAGCGCGCCTGAGTCGGGGCGGCGCAATCAGCGCATATTCGCGCGATGAAACAAGCCGCGTCGGCCTCCGCCCGCGCGTCCGGCGCCCACGGCCCCGACGGCCACGGCCACGCCGCGACGCGACTGGATGGTCGCATTGTTAGAGAGGAGTTACTCTAAGAAAGGGACCACTTTCACAGGTCGGGACAGAGACAGATTACCGAACAGGCTGAGGAGGCTGCAACTTGGGGCGCACAATTTTTGGTGGGCGGACGCATTGCAGCGAATTAAAAATTTAATAAAAGGCGAACTTTTGAATGTTTTTATAGAAATATTTCTTTCCATATTTGTAACAATAGAAAGTGTTAATTAATGAAGTACATATCCATTAATATACATTGAATATCGTATAAATATATCGTATATTTATTAAATCAATATCGTGCTGAGAATTATTTATACGTATATAATATTTGCGTCGGTTACCAATATTGTACAATATTTTTTAATCAAAATATTATAAACAACATTAATGTTTAAAAAAGCAAATTAAAAGGGAGCTAAATTATTTGACAGCCTGGGGCGCACATAAGTCAAAGTCAGGCACTGGGTCGAGAAACAAATGAATGCCATGCAAGGCGAAGACAATGCAAGAAATAGTAATGAAAATTATCTAACTGTAAACGAACGCACCGAGAGTGCATGGGCGTAACTTGTTGTTACACTGTCAGCAGTGGCCAAGCAGTATCTGTCAAAGCGGTCCTTCTTGTAGTAACCTCTCTACACCTACTGGGGGTAGTGTCAGGATTTGATTGTTCTTTAAATACATATACAATGCATGATTTTTCTTATTAATATAAATTTCTTACCAATTAAAGTTTTCATAAAGAAAATGTCTTGTATTCGTAAATGTACGTTAAATAAGCGCCCCTAATACATCAATATTCCTAAGATGGGAGTATATCGTGCGTAAGATTATGTTTGCAAACGGGTTGCGTCGCAGAGGTGAAATAGCGTTGGCTACAGTGCTGCGCTTTCGTTGTGTGAAATAGTTCTGAAAGATTACGTCTCACGCCAAGATCAGTTGAAACATTTGAATCTACTTTGAAATTCAACAAAGAAGCGGAAGCTGTTGCTAATATTTGGTCCATTGAATCCTAATGAGCATGGGAGATCGGGAGCGCCCAGAGACAACCGGGCGCCTGGGGCAGTTGATCCAAGAGGGCCCCTCATTTCAAACAAAATATTACCTCCTCCCACAATTCATAAGCAGAATACATTTTCCATGCATCATAAATAACTTATAGTGTTAAATTTGAATTAGAGAAGAATACATTTTTTTATCTTTTGAATGAAAAAAAATTCAGGGTCCAATTGATGTCGGGACCTGAGGCAAGTTGCGCCCGCTTCTGGTTGCCCCTGCGGGAGTGGTCATAGTTGCTCGGGGTATGGGCCTGGTCCGACAACTGTTAGTTAGTTAAATGCCTTATTTTACGTGGCGAGACTCTGGCCATCAGGCCCGCTCTTCCGTCTAACCACGCAAATTGCGCTACGCTCCTTTCATCATGTAGTAGCGGAGAAAGGAGGTATTATCTTGGCGAAACAGGCGAATCTCAGTTTTGCTCAGAGGCTTCATTTAGGCTTGAGGATCTTTTACACGCAGTAAATCTACTACATGGGACAGCCGGCTTTACTCCCCCTCCGAAGGAAGGCGTACAAAGGATTTTTTCGCCCTTAAAAATCCACGGCTTCGATCGGGTTTGAACCCGCAAACTCGGGTACAACATTCCGGTACGCATACCCCCGAATCCGGTAAATTGTGTCCGACCATTTTGTCTCGTGCAGACGACGCAGTGCTTGTTTATGAGAGAATAAGGCAGACACACGGCAGCGGTGGTGACGATCAAGCAGTTGTGCTTCAACGATGTGGTTGTTTATTGGCGAACGAGACTGCATCCGGACACGCAGTGGTCACGTTGTTGCCGGTAGGCAGCGGAGCCGGGAATCGCAGTCGTGCTTCGTGAGGTAGATATAACACGAGGGTCAGATTGTTCATGAGAGAATGGGGCGTGGTGGGACGAGGCGACGATGGTGACGTCATGTCGCTCGCCGGCCTGGCAATCACGTCTTCGTGTGCGAGAATGGCCAACGAAGCAGCGGTTGTGAATAAGCACATGAGGCGGCGCGTCACGGTCTGTGATGTTACGTTGCATCTGCCGAGGGGATGAGCCTGACTCTGCAGACGTGCTTTCTCAGACGGATGTACGAAACTCTTCGAGGCTGCACTTGTACAGACTTCGTCGTGGCGAAGGCGGATGAGTCAAAGGTTGTCAGTCAGGAACTAAGACAGGTGTCACTGTTAATCTCCCTGATTCAGGAGGACATTTTGGCTGCAATTTTTTTTTTTTTTGAGTAAATGGCGCGAACACATCTTGACTTTAAAATTATTCCAGTTCATAAGCCTTATTAACCTGCCTGAGACGGTGATATATATGTTGGATAGATGATATTCTGCTGATGATCTGAATGAAGATGTCGGAATGAGTCGTACGGAAATGGCAATATGCTGAGGTAATACGAGCAAAAACCGCGAAGTGCCCTACACATATTCCACATTGCATTTTTGCGCAAAGATGCTTCACAGCAATAACTTCACTTTCCTCACATGGTTAGACAAGAAAATATGAAGTAAAATTCAAATTACATTTTTTAATGAAAGTTTTTTTTAATTTGTTAATATCACATTGAAGTGACCAACATTGCTCCGGAATTTATTTTTTTCAATATATTAGATAGCAATTGTATGCACTCCCGCATGTTCACCCACTTTTATTCTAGTGCTCCCATGCCCCACATTTTTAAACGCTATACTTAATGATTAATGGTGCTGGTAATACAGTAGTGACAAGAAGGCATGGCGAGCGTTCACCTCGACTCCGTGTTTCGTGTGAAGTAAACTCCACATGGAGAGATCGGGATTTGGACCCCGGTTGTGCGATTTAGCAATCTAGCAAATCAACCCACGTTTTGCGTCGTCCCTATCCAGCGGTTGAGAGATAGTCGGTTCATTGCCCGCCTGTGTCCAAAATCCGCAATCGAGTCTTTCCCATCAGTCCTTGAAGGCTGTACAGTATTGCAGTCCTTCTGGTGGATTCTGTTTGGGGGAGACTATCTGGAATGGCGAACAAATGGATAAATAATAATTAGAGGGTGGATTTTAATGAAATGTCATTTTTTTCTTTTCACCTTAAAACAATATCGTTTAGTAAAGAAGTTCATTTTATGTTATGATAAAAGGGAATGACCAATTTGTAGGTCATTATTTTGCATTTTTTGTCGATCTCGACTAATAAGTCATTTTTTACCTCTTTCCGTCGTTTTGAATGAATTTTTTGTGGATTTCATCCATTTTAATGTATTTTTTTAAGATACTTGTTTCAAATAATATTTAAGAGATGCAACAAATGTTCTTCACAGAATTACTCAGTAGCCTATTCGATTTGTTTGTTCAGAAATTGTTTTGACAGCCGTTGTATGTATTTCTTGTGACGCATATCAACGCCATTGCCGGTTCGGGCGATTTCGGGATAAATAAAGACAGAGATTTCCTGGTTAAAAGAATCCAAACCAAAAACGTTTGCAAGCTGAGTTCACTCGAACGAATGGAAGAAGCCTCGATTACATCAGTAACGTATCCAACAGCTTGAGTTGTTCATCCGAACTGGTTTTGATAACATTTTTTACGTCATTTTTCTTTGGTTTTAGGGAATCTTTAGAGCATTTTAAGAGCATTTAATAGATGATTTTTGGCGATGTTTTAGGTCACCAAAATCCGCCCCCTAGTAATAAGGAACGGTTAGGCAGCAATGGTGGTGGCGACGGCAAGAGAAGCGGGGGACGCCCGAAGGCGCACGGCGATCGCCCAGCGGCGGAGGGCAATGTGGGCTGCGCGCGTTCGGTGGCGAATGGGCGGAGGTAATGCAACATTTTCAACAAGTTATCGATGTTAAAAAACATCGATGTCCGAATTATCGATGTTAAACAATCGATGTTAATAATGCATCGCCTCAAAACTGTAGAGGTTTTAAAGACCGAAGTTTTCAAAACTGGATTAGTAACCATTAATTTTCAGGTGGGGTGATTGAAGGCTGACTCCTTTATTCATTTTTAATTCAGGTTCAATTAACAAAACACAGTGAAGGAATTATCAGAACATTTAACAAAACTTTTATCATCTGATTGGATAATTCAAAAAGTATGCAGATTTCACACATCAAAGATGAGTAATCGATTTTGATTATTTTCACTCTTAATCACGTTGTTCTCAAGAATCTTCAATTGATGAATACTTGAAAATTATTACAGACTTTTTATTATGATGGTACTTTTTCATTCAAAAATAAAACCATCGAACACAAAACATCGATGTTAAAAAAGAGCTATTTCAAAATTCTCGAGGTTAAAAAAACAACTGCTTCAAAATCTCGATGTTAAATCCATGGTTGATTTTACAAATGTCATCAAAACATTGACATCGATTTTGCTTCCCGGAAGGGGCGGCATCTGCGGGGAGACCACTGTGGCACCGGAACACAGTGCATTCAACCTCTCGGTACCTCATTTCACTCCTACTTCTTAGGTTGCGCAGGGCATCAACTGATGCCCACGTAAACTTCCGCGGCTCGAGTCAATGACTTCTTGGCCGTCCTGAGCAAGCCTGCGACATGACAGGCGAAACTTCGGCCTCTCAGCTACGCGGCGTTACCCGGACAGCCAGGATGTCATCAAGTGATGTTCATAGGAATGCCTCTGGCCGGGTGGTCCTAGGGTTCCAGTCCCTACGATGTAAAGATTTTCGACATTAGCTACATTGGTAGATCGAATCTAACTGCTGTCTGGAGGAGACTTCTAGCGGCCGGTTGCTCTTATCGTTATTTTTGTTGACTTCTCTGACTAACACCAGGCGAATGCTGTAGCAGTATCCTAACAAACGGGTCACGGACCGCATGCGATCTTCACTTCCTCTTCTTTGTCCTATTCTTACCCCTTGCCTACACAATTACACTTACATTCACAACACTATGTCGGGAGTCTTAGAGCTTATCTCGGCTGGGGCGATGCCTCGCTCGTGGGATATATCTGATTGGGGAAACCCCTGCAAGCCTACGGATAGGTCGACACCGGATATCCCCACCCAGCAAAAGATCACCGCCACCTCCCGCAATATAGCATGCACTACACTTACGAAACAAGTTACCTAAGCCGTTGATGCACCTGAAATCACCGATCGGTCGATTAAATCGAGGATTCCCTCAAAAGAATTCGTGGTGAAAGAAGGTTCTCGACAGGTTTCTTCGCTTTTTTTCGCATTTCCCTCGTCTCTCATTCCACCATTGTAACATCGTTCATCACATCATACTTTTCGTTATTGTCTCTACATCTATTCACTTTACTATGTCAGGTACGTCACGCATACTCGGATTTCGCTATAAAATGTATGCAGTGCAAGCGATTTGGACCGCAACTGTGAGCGTGATAGCATTCCGCCTTCAGGCCCCTGAATTAAAATGAGGGCACTCGTGGAATTTCCGGAGCAAAAAGTGACTACACGGCATGATTTTTGGCGGCGTCCTCGGGTTCATTCCAACTCTCATTGCCCCAACAGTCAGTCCACCGTCGTTACATCACGTAGGTGACTTAATTTACCCTGCGTAGGAGACTGAGATTCAGGAGGAGCAAAGCATTTCGATCGGAAGAGATCGCGGGGTACGCTCGGGGAGATGCAAAGCAAGGCCGACCTTCCTGCACCCGCCTTCCTTGTCGATGGTTTGGTCCTCATTGTAGTTTAGAAAAGCGTACCTTTAAAGAACGTGATGCTAAATACTAGTCCAAAATCTTCTTTGGTCCAGTCTGTAAATGGAGGCTGCCGGAGGAGTCCCCTTTGCGTTTGACTGCGCAGCATACCTTATGATGCGCAGCATACCACCGCTGGTGAATTTTGAGATTCCTCTTTCTCTGGTTATTAATAGAAAGGAATTGTGATGGTCGCTACTCTGAAATTGACGTTTAATAAGTCACAAACCCGAGAGAGTGATCCCGAAAATTTTCTTTCGTGGGTGACGGAGTAGCACACGACATCAACGCGTTACATGGCAGCAGACGTGAACACAAGAGGTGTATCTACGGTTTGGCATACATGGCACATACCATGAGCACCGCTCACAAGGAGCTTTAAGTAGAGTACACCCGTTAAAACAAATAACAACAACCCTAATATGAAGTATTCTGCCAGCGACGAAAAATCTATGCCGGCCATGGCACCTGAATACATAGAAACGCCACTGCTTGAACGTGGATGATTTGGTCCACATCGAGATTTTGAAAAAGCCTAACTATAAAGAATTTGATTCGAAATACTGGTCCCAAATGACTTTGGTTTAGTTTGTGAATGGAGGGTGCCGGAGGAGAGTCCGCTCTGACAGTGACGGTGCAGTAGATCTTACGAACGGCATTCCACCGCTGATGAATTTTGAGACGCCTGTTTTCTGATTAACAGAATCGCCGTTTGAAATCGAAATTTAATAAGTCAAAACTCCGAGTGAGCTCTCCCGAAACATCCTCCTTCGGGGGTGACGGAGCAGCAAACCACATCAACGCGTTACATGCCAGTGGTGAACATGAAGTTTACGAAAGCCCTTCTTCTCGAGTATTTAACGTAAATGTCGGGCCACCACCGCGGCGTCACATGGGCCCTGCCCCTACCCTTCTTATCGTAGTCTTTAATATAAAGAACGACCCGATGCGGTGTCGCGCGGGCTCACCTACCCTTCTTCTCGTAGTCCTTAATATAAAGGACGTCCCGGCTCGGCGTCACGCGGTCACTGTACCTACTTTTCTTCTCGTAGACTTTTCCATAAAGGACGGGCCACCGCGGCGTCGCTGTACCTACCCTTTTTCTCGTAGTCTTTAACATAAAAGACATCGCGACGCAGCGTCGCGCGGGCTAACCTACCCTTTTTGTCATAGTCTTTAACATAAAGGATGTTCGGACGCGGCGTCATGCGAGCGCTGCACCTACGCTTCTTCTCGTAGACTTTAACATAAAGGTCGGGCGGGCGCTGCACCTACCTGCGGCGTCGGCGGGCGCGGCGGCGTTGGCGGTGGGGTCCGCCTTGGGGTCGACCTCGTTGCTGGTGGGCGGCTTGGGCAGCAGGCGCGAGTTGCCGCGCTGCAGCTTGGTGGGCCCGGAGCCCGGCGCGTTGGGCTTGAAGGAGGCGCGGAAGGACGAGCACGAAGAGCAGGTGTTCCCCATGGCTGCGGGGCGGGGCGCGGCGCGGGGGCGGGCGAGTCTCAGGGGGGCCGTGCGGCGGCGGAGCAAGGCGGAGGCGCACTGGCGGCGGTGCGCGGCCGCGCGCGCGACGCCACTCCACCACCGGCGACGCCAGCGCCCCTGGCGGAGGCCTCCTGCGCGCGTCCTTGCTCGACGCCCTCCGCCCCGCCCCTTCGCCCCCGCTGGCTCCCGGCCCGGGTTCGGCAAGGCGCCAGCGCGGCGCGTGCTTCTGGAGAACGCTCGACGGACACCGCCGCCTCCGCCGCCGCCGCCACCGCCCGATAACGCCTTGCGACCCCGCCCCTCGCCGGGCACACCCCTGCGGGCACGTCCCCAGTCACGTCCTTTTACACCACAGGCACTTCCCTTCCATGCGAGCGTAGGACTACGTACTCAGCTATTCCGCCTGTCTGCTGTCTGTCTGTCTGTCTCTCTCTCTCTCTCTCTCTCTCTCTCTCTCTTGCGCGCGCTCTCTCTTTCGTTCACTCTATTTCGCTCTCTCTTTCGCTCCCTCTCTCCCTCTCTCTCGCCCTCTCTCTCTCGCCCTCTCTCTCGCCCTCTCTCTCGCCCTCTCTCTCCCTCTCTCTTTCACCCTCTCTCTATTTCGCCCTCTCTCTCTTTCGCCCTCTCTCTCGCCCTCTCTCTCGCCCTCTCTCTCTTTCGCCCCCTCTCTCTTTCGCCCTCTCTCTCTTTCGCCCTCTCTCTCTTTCGCCCTCTCTCTTTCGCCCTCTCTCTTTCTCTCTCTCTTTCGCTCTCTCTCTCTCTTTCGCCCTCTCTCTTTCGCCCTCTCTTCGCCCTCTCTCCCTCTCTTCTCTCGCCTTCTTCGCCCTCTCTCTCGCCCTCTCTCGCCCTTCTCTCGCCTCTCTCTCTCCTCTCTCTCGCCCTCTCTTCTCGCCCTCCTCTCGCCCTCTCTCTCGCCCTCTCTCTCTCGCCCTCTCTCGCCCTCTCTCTCGCCTCTCTCTCTCTCGCCCTCTCTCTCTCGCCCTCTCTCTCTCGCCCTCTCTCGCCCTCTCTCTCTCTCGCCCTCTCGCCCTCTCTCTCTCGCCCTCTCTCTCGCCCTCTCTCTCGCCCTCTCTCTCACCCTCTCTCTCACCCTCTCTCTCACCCTCTCTCTCTGTCCCTCTCTCTGTCTCTCTAAGTGTGTTTATATGTGTGTAAATGTCCGTAAGTGTGCTACTGACATGGAATCACCATCAGCCCTGCATCAGACGAACTTAAGACGAAGAAAGAATATGGTGTAGGCAAGGGAAAGCAGGTGGTGATACAACCCGCAAAACACGCCACCCTCTTCACCATCGGGCAGTGCTGAGAAACAATGCGTCCTAGAACCTTAAAACTAGCTCTTATTGTTGCGTTTATCTTTTTGTTATCTTTCTCATTCTGAACTGTAGAGTAGCGTTTTACAAGTGGATGTATTATTACATTGTTTGAGGGCATCCCTATCTTGCCATGAGATTTTCTCCCTACATTTGGTGTTTTTTTTTCTCTTTTGGCCTTTTGTTGCACTTTTGAGAAGGGACGTTCTTTAGAGATTTTTATTAGTGATTTTCATTTCATTATGCTTTTGAAACAAAAGTATATTCCACAAGAAATAAAACAAATTACAGCGTACGGATGTATGAAATGAATAACTCAATGTGCGAGGCGTAGAGGCAAACTCAAAACAGCCCCTAGGGCGTCGAAGAATTCAGGTTCCAACCAACTTGGTACATCGTAACGAAATAGTCGTATCTGTGATAGTTGGTACCAGTACTTTTTTTAATAAATTGGAAATAACTTGTACGTTCAAATACGTTCTTCAGAAGAGCTAATTCAAGGAACGAAACTGTCAAATTTTTATCGAATCCGATTAAAAATGTAATAATGTGGAATAGCAAGAGTTGCATCTGAATGTGCTTTAGAAGTTATGTTTGGACCAAACACCACAGATATATGTTCTTCAATGTTGGATGCACCAAGTAATTACAACACATACGCTCCGTTTATCTTATAAGAATTAATTGGGAGGTTTTGGTCTAGCTAAATGATGGAAGGTAACCTTTTGATAGTTTTACTTAACAAAACGTACATGTTCGACTACGTCGCGTCATCCACACGTATATGTAGAGCTTTCCGGATGACCCGGGCAGTTTTAAGTGTCTCTATTACTCGTAGCTGACATTGCAATGGGTTCTCTGAAATCGGACTTCATATTAAACAGTTGGTTGATTTATGATTTATCGTTTGATGATATCAAGTGTGCTCTTGTTCTGTCTTTGCCCCTCTGACACGTTCGTCGTCGCTCTACGAGTCACCGCTACTTGGAATTGACGACTTTAGACTGAATGTTCTTTGCCGAAGAAAATCGTATTATTTCCCTTCTTGGAACATTCATACTATGTCCAAAGTGCATATATTTTTAGACTCTGTCTCAACGAAAGGAGTAAGAGAGGTAATACGCGTTTATTCATTAACAAATCTACGTTTTTGCTTTCTGTATATCTGAATATAATATAGTTCTCAGTTAAATGCTTTTAATTGGTGCACAAAATTTAGTATAGTAATGAGACTTATTGAGGGCGATAAGTGATAAAAGTTCTGACGTTCTACTCTTTAAACACTTAAAAAGGTGAAGGATAAAAGGTTTTTAGGATATTAAATCCTTACTCGCATACTTACCACACCTACTTATGACAAACAAGGAGATGCTCTAATTCGTCCTCAGTTCCGTGTCAGATTGGTATTAACATCTCCAAATCACTCCAATCCATGAAGGAAGTGAACGCAATGGTAGCTCGTGTAAGTGGCATCAACAGACAATTCCAAAAAGTATTCGCGGGTGAGGGGAGGACAGTATAATACCTTTGCTGAGCTTCAACCATACACGCCACGTGACACCACGATTCAAGTGCGATAGTAATGAAGTGTTGAGACCTACGTGACTTCTCCTAGTATACACGCGTGGGTCAACGAATTATGTTTGTCTACTGTCTTTTGAAATAGAAAGATCCGTCCGTCTGACAACCACTATGACGTGTATTGAAACGCAATGCTTTTCACCATGAGTAATATTGTCGGTGTTTGGGGCGAATGATGACACGTCATAAAAAAATCTCCTTTATGGAAAATTAACTGAACACACGTGTATTCACATAACATAATATTACATTATTAACATGATATTTACTATTCCTTAAAAAGTACTGTGTAGCACATATACTAGCACATTTACATACTCTCACTATACTTCTATTTAATATAAAAAATATACCATATTCTTATTTCATACCCGTTTACAAACTTACAAACAAAAGTGATTTATTATATATTTTTTAAAGTCAGGATTACCTGAGGTAAATAATAATAATAATAATAGAAACGTCTACTGCTTTACAGTGGCGATTGTAGGTACGTCACTTCGTTGTTGAGGTGGGTGTAGGGTTCTAGGTAATAGAGTCAACGGGTGGGATTCAGTTTTCAAAACCAGCTAAATAGTTGCCATAAATAACGTATGTGTTAAATGTTACTGAAATAATTTCAGAGACCATCCACTAGTTGAAACTGATCTATCGTTTTCCTGGATTTCTCCGAAAAATTGCTGGAGCAGTTCTTTCTTTGCGGGAGGGGGGTAAATAATGAACAACCCATTTTGAACTCGATGGATAATGTTAACAAAGAACGCCAGCTTGTCAACAGAATACGACCAAATTGATTATCAAATTCCTCTCAAGGCACTTCTTAGGCAATTCCCTGTGCAGATCCCTGAGCAGCTATGCAGTTGATTGGTGACCACTTATCGCCGCGGCGCGTCTTCAACGCAATCCAGGTGAGGAAAGACAGGTAGGGCAAAACAGGTAGACACGTACTGTCCAAAAAGAAAATCTTGCAAAATAAGCCGAAGTCTTCAACCCCTAGAAAGTAAAAAGGATCATTTGGATTTTTCTTCTGTCTGTGTGTGGATGAGTGTGGTTCGGTTCGAATATTAATTATATACCGTGCTGTTTCATTATGAAACTGAATTTTATATAAAATGAGCTGAGCTGTGAATAAAAAGAGCTTATTATTTTACGCTTGTAGTCACGCTCATAAGTGTAAAAATACTTGACTTTCATCAATAATAAAAGTGCCTAAATTAATCCTTGTGTGATCAGTTTTATACTTCAGAAACACAACTTTTCATGTCTAATGAGTTTTAAATTCCCGATTTAATCATTTTGCAATGTACTTTAAGTGCCTAAACCGTCACTGTTCATGCCTAATAGTGCGTAATTTCATAATTGTGTTACCTATTGTAGGTGCCTAAATCATCACTTGTTTGTGCGTAAAATTGCGAGGTGTAGTGATCGCCGCGTGGCTGGCGGCAGGCCATCGTCCTCGTTCGCGAACGGCGCGTCGTGGCGGATAGGGCGCGATTACGTAGGAAGCGAGTGAGGCGCGGCGCCGGAAGCGGGAAAGGCCCCCGGACTCGGCCCGCGCCCATTGAGCAAGATAGTCACATCTTGCTTTACTCCACTATGACGAGGCCTCCTACTCATTCCGGTTTAAATTGCCAATTTGCCAATTGATTCAATATTACAAAAATAGTGATCAAATTTTGTAAAATAATTAATAACTGATTGATATTAACTGATGAAGATCAATGTATTGTGTCAGTCGTTAATGTCGTTAGCAGTTATGTCATTTAAAATAGAATAATAAAAGTAAAAAGTTAGCGATGTTATATGAAAAGCAGTTATGTGATTTAAAATCTATACTAATATCTAAAGATAGAAGTGCGTTGTCTTACAGCGCGGTAATCTCTGAATCTACTGAACCAATGTCGATGAAACTTTTGTGCTTGCATCCTTTAAAGGCCTGGAGTACTATATGCTATGATTTACAAACATAAACAGTAATATATTTTCAAAATAATTACTTTTCTGGACATTTTTCGCCTAGCTTTACATCATCGATTCAAGAGTGCATCAATGCCAATAGTTTAGCTGCGCACCACAAGAGGATGACGTCTGAGATCAACTACTGATTTCATCAATGCCCAGAATTATTACGAAATTCATTTGAGTTTGAATAAGGTTATGTAATGTCCATTTGTGAGCATTTGAAAGAAAGCCGTAACTGAAGTGGTAAAGAATGTCTATGTTCTTGCATTGTTCTTTGTCCGTGTTATATACAAAGTGGCAAGAAATTGTGAGTTTGAAAGTGTTTAATAATTGAGGTAGTTTGAGAGAATTAAAAGTACAAGAATATATAGTAATGTACAAAGTGCAATATATAGATATCGTATACAATCTAAACAACGTCTTCTTTTACAGAAATTTGTGACAACTGAATTGATTGACGAAACGTGTGTCACAATTGTCAAAACATATTAAATGCCAAGAGATGGGCAGTTTACTAAAATTTCGAATCGGCTACTCTGAGGGAAGATCGACTTGCTGAAGTACTCACTCGCCCCATTGAAAATAATACTGCAAGAAGGGCAGAAATGTGAATAATTCTCTAAGTAGTAGGGTAGCTGTTCATTAGGACTCTCAATTTGACTATTTACACGGTTCTTAGGTTCAAAATGGTAAAATGGAAAATGTTTATATGTTTTCAGTCCATCCAGTAAAATTTGTTCTTCAATATGCGAAAGAAGTTTGAACAGTGGTGTGTAATGTAGGAATGATCATTTACATATTAAGACTAATCTGTAAAGTCGTTTGTCATATTAATTGCCGTTGTACTTTTTTCTTCTGTATGTGAAGGTTTAGTGCAGTGGTTGGTAATTAAGCAATGATAGTTACAATATTAAGCCTAATCTGTGCAGTTGTTTTGCATGTCACTTGCTCCTAATGAATTAATGAATTCATATATATTTTTCAATAAATAATTTGAAAAAATTGTTTAACGATCAAAAATGTTTTGTCTAAGCAGATAAAACAATCTGGGAGTCCTTTGTTTCTGTTATTCAGTACTCATGTTCATATTGGTAAAATGGAAAATGTTTGTATGTTTTCAGTTCACCCAGTAAAAGTTTTTCTTCAATATGTGAAGGAGTTTTGAGCAGTGGTATATAATTTAGGAATAATCATTTACATATTAAGACTAATCTGAACAGTTGTTTGGCATATCAATTGCTGTTGTACTTTTTTCTTCTGTACGTGAAAAAGTTTACTGCAGTGGATGATAATTAAAGAATGATCATTTATTTATTAAGGCTAATCTGTGCTGTAGTTTTGCTTATCAATTGCATCCAATAATTGAATTCATCCATACTTTTCTATAAAAATAATCAGAAATTAAATTATCTAACAAAAAGTTTGTCTGAGCAAATAAATAAATCTGGGAATTCTTGGTTTCTATTATTCAGCTCTCCTGTACAAATTAGAAAAATGGAAAGTAAATTATGTTTTTGCAAACCCAGTAAAATTTTTTCTTCAATATGTAATGGATTTCTGTGCAGTGGTATGTAATTTAGGAATGATAATTTACATATTAAGACTAATCTAAGTTGTTTTGCATATCAATTGCTCCCAATTAATGAGTTCATTCATATTTTTCTAAAAATAATAAGCAAAAATTAATTTGCCAAAAAAGTTTTTGTCTAAGCAAATAATATCTGGGAGTTCTTGGTTTCTATTATTCATATTTTAGGATCCATAATCTCTATCACTTGAGATAAAATAATGATGGTAATATTGTTTTTATGTGGCTCTGTGCATTGTCAATTTATTATTTACACATAATGTAATGTTGATGGGTCATTACTTTTCTAATGTATCAGTCGTATGATGAATTGATTTACCTGAACAAATAAGTTTTATACTACATGTCACTAGCACACAGGGCATTAAACATATATATTTTTGTCGTCTTCAGAATTATAAAAACTGGTAATTATGTTCCAGAATAGATACAAGTATTTTCATTTATTTTTATGATTATGATTCATCAATTACGTTATGACATCTATAACTATTACTCCGTATCTACCTACTACCGTACTGAATGAACCGCATGAACTTCCGCATACCGCATGAACCGCATGTACTACCGTACCGCATGAACTTCCGCATGTTATACTCAGCTTAAAACGAAAGTCCCTCCAAAGTCACGAGTTGACAGATCAATTTCAAAACTTTCTTTATGAATACAATGGAAGAAAAATATAAAAATAGGATAAATTTTACAACGTGACAATTTATTGATAGTGTTTGAATATTTTATAAAACTCCACAAAAATTATATATGTGAGTTTACAAGTATTTTATTTTGTAGTTTAGATTTGTTCATTGCTTTTAGTTATAAAGTGAATGTTTAGGAGTTGGAACTTCAAATAAGAAAAATGTAATTATTTGTGGAAAAGTGAGCGAGGTAATCCGGAAATTTCTAAATGGGGGTCAAGAGAAGACAGCTATCGTGGCGTGGCCGGACAGAGCATGGCAGGGAATAGGGCTGAGATGGGATACAAGGGAATAGATAGAGGTAGGTCCCACCGCAGGGCATGAAAAGATTGAATTCCTCTTCCTGTATAATAATTTACTGTAATAAATGTCCGAGCAACGCCGGATACTTCAGCTAGTATAATAATAAAAGGAAAAAGTTTGCGGGGTTTTCCCCAACCAGGTATCTTCTACCAGCGGGGCACCGCCCCACCGGGGCAAGCTCTTAAGTCCCCAACCGGTCTCCCGACATGTGTGATAGTGTAGCGCATGTTAATGTGCGGGCTGAGGATAGGAAAAGGAAGAGGAAGGAAAGATCGCGCACTGTCCGTGGCCTGTTCGTTATGGTACTGCTCCGGCATTCGCGTGGTATTGATCGGAGAAACCACGGAAAACTAACGATCAGAGCATCCGGCGGGTAGAATTTTCTTCTAGACAGCAGATGAACTCGGCCTAGCGACCTAGATACCGTGGAATATTCTGCCGTCTTCGGGACTCAAACCTTAGGACCTCCCGGTCATAGCCCCTGCAGTGACATCAGTCGATGCTGGCACGTCAGTAGGCAACCGCAACTGTTAAAGAGACATAAAGCAAGAATACAAACATAGTATATTGGTTTAGTGGTGAGTTATAGTTGACATTTACATAATTGAAATCATTGAAGGCGTTTTCATTGTCAACAATACTATTTATTTCAATAATAGCTATTTCACACCACCCTCACACCACACTCACACCCCACAGCCGGTACGTAAGCTGCTAGGCCCACCCGAACCCGTGTAGTCGTTTTTGTGACTTCAGACAGCAAGTAAGAAACGGCTCAACTTACTTTTTTGTATTTTCTCTCTCAAAATTTTATATGTATATTTCATTCATTTCTTGCTTAGATTTAAAAACTACTATATTACAAAGAGATCTAACTCTCCGCCCCCTTCTTTCTTTCTTTAATTCTTCCCCTTTCATTTCTTAAGATGTTTTTAAATTATGTAACTCTGTTAATTCTAATTTTGTTTATATTTTTCTTGTATCAAAAAACTGATGATGGCTAAGCCATCGAAAGCTGCTATCATTGAAATAAATAGTATTGTTGACTATGACAACGCCTTCAATCATTTCAATTACAAACATAGTACTATAGCTTGAAAGCGTATTGGTGACTGAGTAGCTAGTGCGTAGGCGCAAAGATATGAACGAATTCCTGTTGCACTAATTGCGCTCAGGTTCTGAACATTGTGTGAAGTTAAGGAAATAGATAACATGAAATAATACAGGAAACTACGCGACGACCCGCAATGATCAATTAGTGTAGGAATGAGCGTAGATCAAAGAGTGTTCATCTCCTGACGACTTCCTTCTTTTGTCGCTCCCTCACTGAACCATTATCTTTTTACTGCTACTTTCAGAAGATGGAGAGACTTTAGATTGAATCAAGTTTTAATAGACATGATAAAGTATATTGTTGGCTTTGCAAAAGTCTTTTAAACTAGCCATGAAGGACCATCTAAATGCTTAACTATTATCCAAGTAAATTGGATCTTATTTAGTTTATTGATATTGTATTCACTCATTTGGTTGCTTTGAGACCTTACGTCACTAAACAGTTATGAGTGAATAAACGACTGAATTTTAAGTCTGAGGTTTTCCATCACTAATTCGCGGTAAAATTACCCACGCGTTTTAGGAATTCGAACCCATGACCCGGCGTTCCACGAAAAGAAGATGTCATCTGTGCTACGGAGGTCGGCATGATTTATTGAATGTCAAAGAGTGCCATACTTATATCTGAGCTTACTTATTTCTGAGCTGTGGGAGGTGGCCTCCCTCTTTATGAGTTCATCATATCCCTCCATTTGCTCTTCATGTTCTCTTCGCCAGGGGATCACATCACAAGAATGGTTTGCCTAAAAGGTTCCTGACAGAGGGCAATACACGACAGGACAGCGTGCAAGAGGGCAATACACTTTTAAAATACGTGACAATTTAACATATTCCTCGTCGTGCGTCTCGTGTTCAATGGCACCCCAGAACGGCATATCTAAAGGCGTCCAGGGACGTCAATTTTCCTCATACCCCCCTGTAACTTGTTCTCAGTTGAGCAGACGCCTGGCAGAGTCTCACCTGCGCCCCGCCCCCCTGTGCAACTAATCTAACCTAAACCGTAATTAACTAATCGCTAACTTGTCTTGGTATGTGCGCGTCAGTACATGCCCTTCTTCAAATGGGCGGCCCATTTGGCGTGCTCCGGGCCAGCACGATGCGAGCAGCCGATGTGGATCGTTGCTGGTCGAAATGAGCCGCTGTCTGGACAGTTTAGCGACAGGCTACTGTCAGGTGGTTTTTCGTGCTTTCTCCGATCAACACCACGCAAATGCCGGAGCAGAACCCAAGCAAACGGACCACGGAGAGCGCGCTATCTTTCCTTACTCTTCCTTGTCCTATCCTCACGCCTTACTTACACACACACTTACATGCACTACATTACCACACACGATGGGAGACCGGTAGGGAACTTAGAGCTTGTCCCGGCTGGTTCGGTTCCCCGCTGGTGGGAGAGTCCTGGTTAGGGGAATCACCGAAGCCGACGTTTTGGTCGGCGCCGGATTTCACCATCAGCGAAGTAAGAACTCCACCACCTCCAGGGAATAAAACATTCAATATGTTGTGGGAATTCTGATTTGGTGTTGACGTTCTTATCAGAAGAAATAAAAGGGGTCATCTTCGTCAACATACTAGCTTTATTAAGATAGCCGGCACAGTCGACCGACTTTTGCCGAAAGCAGCGAGACTGACGATGACGGCAAAGCCGTCGAAAGCCGGCTATCTTAATAAAGCTAGTATGTTGACGAAGATGACCTCTTTTATTTCTTCTGATTCAATATATTACAGGGACTAATGACCCTAGCAGTTGCCGTGGCGAGAAATACCAGTCAGTCGTTTGGTGTGTACGTGTCCGTCAAGCGGTCGCCCGTGCGCGGGCTGGGTGGCGCGAGTTGAGCGCGTCGGGCGCTGGCGCAGGCGGAGAGCGAAGGCGGGTCGCGGGCCTGCCTCAAGCAGCGCGGGGCAGCGCCGCCAACGACCCGCAATTGGCCCATTCATCCGCCGCCTGGAGAATCCGCGCGAGAACCCACGCCACGCTCGCATCCAGGAGGAAGGGTCTGCACGGGATGACTATTCAGGGCAGCCCGTTAGTTGCCAGCTGGGTCGAATTCAGAAGCTGTCTGGAGGAGAATTCTACCGGCCGGCTGCTCTGATCGGTAGTTTTCCGTGGTTTCTCCGATCAACACCAGCGAAATGCCGGGTCAGTACACTAACAAACGGACCACGGACTGTGCGCTATCTTTCCTTCCTCTTCCTTGTCTTCTCTATACCAATTTCTTACACACCCGTGCTCTCATACACACTACCACACTTGTTGGGAGACCAGTCGGGAGCTTAGAGCTTGTCCCGGCTGGGGCGGTGCCTCACTGGTGTGAGATATCTGGTAGGGAAAATAATGGTAAGCCGGTGCCGTATCGTTCCATCCAGCGGGGGAAGTTCACCGCCAACTCCCTCTATAAATACATGCACTACTCTTACAGAACTAATGACCTCAGCAGTTGGCGCACCGCGAATTATCAATCAATCAATCATAGCGATCCGTTAGCTCTCGGGCTGGATTTTTGGTATGATTCCTATTACCAGAAGCTGAGTATTTTTAGGGGCGTAATTTACGCTTACAATAAAAGCGATTTAGAACTTTTTTATATTTTATGACAATTATTTGAAAAAGACTATTAGATTTTGTGTACTAAAGCCAGTTTATATTTTTGTTTTCAAACCGACTCCTACTTTTTCTTTCAATTTTCTTCTCTGATAGAGCAATGGACACATAAAAACGATACAGGATCCATTTTCGTTGAACGCTTTGAAATTTTGAAAATTACAAGAGTTACAAATAATGCGTTAAATATTGGCTGGTCTATTCTGCTATTAAGGGACCGAGAAATGGACTAAATACGAAAAAATATTTTTTATGCCGATAGGTAGCAGCAGGGAAGAGAGTGGGGAAAACTACCCCACACTAAAAAGATTAAGAAACTAACTAGTCCAAGAAAATATGTGACATGTTTCGCCACTGACTATAGAATAGCATTGTTAGACTAGAACGAAAATTTACTTGATATATTGCCTAATTATTGCTCGATAGGCTGATAAGGCAAGCGGGTTGCAGTTCATTGCAAAGATAAGGAACCGTGAAAGATTGTCGTGTTATCAAAACAAAATGTACTTTCAAAGTGCAATCTTAAGGTGAAATGAGCAAAAAATTTTGATTGTTGAACAAAATGTCAGTTATTTCTCTTTTCATTCGCGAATTCCTTATTCAACCTGACCTCGATGTTTGGCCGAACTGTCATCCATATGAAGCTTCGTCATATTAGATTATTAGAACAGCGATAATATAATATGCAGGGGATTGTTTGCATAGTATCTACAATGAACCCGAACTTCCGTTCCAACTCAATTCTTCTACCGATTCTGATCGAAATGAAGTGGTTCGTGAATATCAGAATGAAGCTGATTGTGGCTCCCTGGTATGCAAGAAAAGTTCAGATCTATTGAACAACGCGTAGTTGCTACCATTAAACTCTGGAAAGAACGAATAACGTTATAATACTCCTGAGAGAAGAGGAAAAATATTAACATTCAATCTACTACCCGATTTTTACCAATAGTCTATCAAGCAGCGTAGCGACCTGGTTGCTTCTTGTATCATCACGTATCCATTTGAACCATGAATCCCATTCATGTAATTCATCTCTCTTCATTATTCATCCCTTAAGATCACACCTATTATCATCCAATCAATGGAAAGCAATGACAAACCCTATGATCTTCAGGAATGACCAGAGAAAACAAAAGGCAGGGGTAATCGATCATGGGTGCCTCTTATTTCAGACAAATGGATCCCTTCCCTCTCCCCCAGGACCTCAACAGAACTCATTTTCCCATGCATGATAAATAATTAATAACGGATAATTGTATTTATAAGTAATTTTTATAAGATTTTTTTTGTTTTGAATGAAAAAAATTGGCACTCCAATTTAGTAGGGTCCTCGGACAAGTTGCCATATCCATCCTCTTTCTGCACGCCCCCTGGTGATCTGCTGAGGAAAGGAGAGTATATAAGGGCGCAAGCCTTCCCACTCTCCTCACAGTCCGAATAACAACATTTATCATCATTATTGCTCGACAAATCAGGGCAACCGTTCATTTTGGCAAGAAAAAGCCATTTATTTTTTACCGAAATATGCTTGACAAAAGCACTTATTCTGGCTCAAATAAGGATCAAAGAGATATGTAAAATATAATAAATATGTTATAAGTTGTGAAAAAATTAATTATAATCAAATTTATTCATATTTTTATTCTAACACTAAAATATACATGTACATTTACATGAAAAGAAATTTGACTTTATTTGTGATATTTCTTAGTGGCACTTTGATTTTCGGCATTATGACTAATGGTTATACCGGGAGCGGTAGCTCAGTGCATCAAGTGATGTCACTGCAACGCCTCTGACCGGGAGGTTCTAGGTTCGATTCCTGACGGTGGCAGGATTTTCGACACTAGCTTTTCAGCTAGGTCGAATTCAGTCGCTGTCTGGAGGAGAATTCTAGCGGCCGGCTGCTCTGTTTGGTAGTTTTCCGTGGTTTCTCCGATCAACATCAGGCGAATTCCGGAGCAGTACCCTAACAAACGGGTCAATCAATCAACTAATGGTTACAAATATGTTTCACTCGCAATATCGTTAGAAAAATATGTGAAAGAAACTGTTCTCTTTTGAATCCTCAAACAGCATACGTGGAAGCTCCGCTATTGTCTTCTTCCTTCGAACGTGCGTATAATCGCCAGTACTGGACATAGACGTGTCTTATATAATGCTCAGAGAACCTTGTTTTCAAAAGGTGTCAGAGACCATACTAAGGAATAGGATGGGATTTCTCGTGGCAGAAGAAAGAAGTTAGGAAATCTTAACTATAACACCCGGCTTTCTCCTAATTTTTAACAGTTCCCGAGGAAGATTTTTAACAGGAGACCGAGTTCAAGACTTCCTGGCTGATACCGTGCCTCCATGTGCAAAGAAAATGAAAACACGACATTACCGACGTTTTGTCCCCATTTGAAGATAAGTTTCCAGCTTGATCGAGATCGTTGACCACAGAAAAAATGGGAAATAAGGCAAAATATTAAACAAAAAGATTGGAATTTAAAATACACTAAAAGGCAAATGGAAGTCTTATCAAACACCTCGAGAAGCACAACTAAGTTGATTGATAGATTAGTGATTCCGGGCGCGGCAACTGCTAAGATCATTAATCCTGTAAGTGTAGTGCATATGTTTTCCTCGAAAGGTGGCGATAATCTGATTGTGAGATTGGGCGCCGGCCTACCGTCGGCTAAAGGGATTCTCGCAACAATGTATCTCCGCCCCAGCCGGGACAAGCTCTAAGCCCTCGACTGGTCTCCAGGCAGGTATGGTAGTGAAGTGCATGTAAGTGTATGTATGTGTAAGAAGGCGATGAGGAGAGTACAAGGAGCAGGAAGGAAAGATCGTGCGCGGTCCGTGGCCTATTTGTTAGGATACTGCTGCAGCATTCGCCTGTTGTTGATAGGAGAAACCACGGAAAACTGCCGATCTGAGCAGCCGGCCGCTAGAATTCTCCTTCAGACAGCGACTGAATTAGACCTAGCTATTTAGCTATTGACGAACATCCTGGCACCGTCGGGACTCGAACCTAGGAGCCCTCGGACACAGGCTCTGCAGTGACATCAGTTGCCACTTCTCTCGGTCACAATCAAGTGATTTCTATTGATAAAAGCCTTCAAATTGTGTCAATAAGAAGGCATTTCGCTAAAGTTCCTAAATCTAATCCTCGCCATTATATAGAATTCTTTCGACTGTATCTTTCTCCTTCTTACGATGTGTTGTTTAAGTTCATCGCCGTTAATATTATAAAGGATTTAAAAGTTTCGAATGATCCAAAATTAGAATTCGAGTTCAAATAAAGTTAGGATTCGTCCTGTCCCCTTCAATCATGCCTAATATTTTCATCATTTAATACGATTTAGAAATTTAAGAAACGGAAAGTTATAGTAAAATATATTATATTATTATTCGTGTGCTGCAATAGTAGCACAACTACAAAAATTTGGTGTTGAGATACATTAGTTTCACCTTGCATTGAAATGAATCATTCTTGTATTCATACTTCTGCCATATATTGGTGGAATTCTGTATTGTAAGATATCCTGTTATTACTGCTGGAAAGTAGACCAATCTGCAATTCAGAAGAGTGTATAACTCAAAATTCGTATTTTTGAGGTTTTGCCACCATTGCAGCCCACGAACGCTATGTTGTTAGGTTAATTCAGGATGTTACCTTAATATTATTCCAATTCTCGGAGTTGCCATTGAACACCGTAACTTTTATAAACCACATCCAATGAACCAAAACACTCCAATCAACGGAATCATCTATAGGATATTCTGCATTCCAAATGCAATTTGAAAATAACTACAGCCAGAAATCGTGACCTGTCTCTTCAGAATGCTCACGAAAAGAGAATGAATATCCCGGAGACAGGGGCGGATACAGAGGGAGGAATGGGAGCCATGCTTTCCCTCCCAAAAGGCCTTGAATTATTGTTTGTTACCTTCATTTGATGAAATTAATTCAAATATTTATTTATGTTGGAATAGTGTAATTATTTTAAAAAAATAATATTTCATAGCAAGAATATATACTACAAAGTTAATACACAACATAAGAACAAAATATGTTTATTATTTAACAACAACCTATGATGCCCCCCTCCCCCAACAAAAACATCGACTAAAACCCACCCTCGTGCTGGAGACCTGCAGTCGCTCCAGTGGGTACAGAGGCCGGAAGTCACGTCCTTCACGGACGGCGAAGCGCCAACTGAACCCATTCGCTTCCGAAACGCGACCCGGCGAGGGCGCCGATTCACAGCCTCCCGCACCCTGCGCCTGCGACCCACAAACGCGTCCAGCTCCTTGGACAATTCTCGGAGGTGGCGAGGAGCGGCCGCCGGCGAAGTAGGCCGAGCCCCAATTCCGCAGCCCTGGGCGCTCCTGCGTTGAGAGAGGTTCTGTGCGGCGCGCGGTGACCGCGACCTCCGACCCGCGCCTCGCCGCTCCCGCTGGCCACGCGCTCTGGCCGGCACCGCGCCCGCACGTGCACACGGGCGAAAGAGGGTTTTGAACTCGTGCCCTTACAACAGTCCGGTCTTTCTCCAATAATTTGTAATGGTTGCGTGTTATATT
Organism: Teleogryllus occipitalis; assembly: GCA_011170035.1. Taxonomy (NCBI): domain Eukaryota; kingdom Metazoa; phylum Arthropoda; class Insecta; order Orthoptera; family Gryllidae; genus Teleogryllus; species Teleogryllus occipitalis. The sequence continues at coordinate 37,722 of BLKR01005126.1, read as the reverse complement.
TTTATTGACTGATTAGTTGGTCGGCTGGTTGGTTGTCATTCCGGGCACGTCAACTACTGAGGTCATTATTGTCGTAAGTGTAGTGCATGTTTTTCATCAGTTGGTGGCAGTGATCTTCCCCCGCTAGATGGCGAGATCCGACGCCGACCTACCATCGGTTAAAGGGGTTCCCCCAACTAGGTATCTCCCACCAGCGGCGCACCGCCCCAGCCGGGACAAACTCTAAGCTCTCGGCCGGTCTCCCGGTATGTTAGCTAGTGTGGTGTATGGTAGTGTAAGTGTGAGTGTAAGGATAGGAGGAAGAGGAAGAAAAAGGAAATATCAATTCTGGGAAAATCCTGAACGCTTTATACGCTAGGTTGTCCACATATGGTTCAAAAGACAGAAAAATGTTTTTTCCCTAAACCGAATTTTAGGTTTCACAAAACGTGGATTCTGACTACACAGCGTTGTACAGAAAGTAATTTACAACATATAGGAGCAAAATTTATTCATTTTTTGTGTGCGAGTTTTTTATGTGCAAAAATCACCACTTTTCGCTGCAGCATTACAAAATTAGGAATATTGTTTACTACAAAACATTCATAAAAATTCTTAGGAACTTAAATTAACTAGAAACTAAAAGTTAATTTATTTATAAAAAAATACATTTAAAACAAGACTGAAAAGTTAAACGATTCGACGGAATAAACCATCTTGCACACGATCAGGGAAAATAATCTAGTCTAATGCTTGATTGACAATAACATTTTAGTCAAATGATAACAGTAGTAGAAAGTGAGCGATATGACTTCGACACTATGGAAGGTTAACCAGGACATTTGAAATAACGAAAATATTCATCATAAATTTCTCAAGATCTAAGCTGTTTTATAGCGATCTTAAATAAATTTCAAAAAAATAAACGAAAAAATATAGACGCGTTTTGCGCAGTTTGTTACGTTTTCGACCCACTGTGTGCCGTACGAGGCCCAGGAGCAGAGGGCGCGGGCTCTGGGACTCACGCAACCGACGCTAGGGAGCGCCTTCGAATTTCAAAAGGCCTCGTTGCCAATTAATGCAACCTATTTCTCTCTCATTCCGCTTCAACCTGCTCCTGTAATAGCTCAGGCTATTTTTAGGCCATCAATCGTTGCTTTTGGGTGTGCAGGTTTCGACACTCGTGCTGTTCTCCATTACCAACTATTCCTGATAAATATCATAATGATTGATTGACTGATTGTTAATGATTCCGGGCGCGTCAACTAATAAGGCTATTAGTCCCTCAAGTGTAGTGCATGTTTTCCCCCAGGAGGGGGCTGTGTTTTTCTCCTGCTGGATGGCGAGATCCGGCGTCGACCTACCGTCGGCTAGCGGGGTTTTCCCCGACCAGGTATCTCGCATCATCTCGCACCGCCCCAGCCGGGACAAGCTCTAAGCTCCCGACCGGTCTCCCGGAATATGTGGTAGTGTAGTGAATGTTCAGTGTAAGTGTGTATAAGGGGAGAGGATAGGACAAGGAAGAGGAAGGACATGCCGTGGCCCGTTTGGTAGGGTACTGCTCTGGCATTGGCCTGGTGTTGATCGGAGAAACCACGGAAAACTACCGATCAGGGTAGCCGGTCGATAAAATTCTCGTCCAGACAGAGGCTGAATTCGACCTAGCTCTCAAGCTAGTGTCAAAAATCCTGCCACTGTCGGGACTCGAAACAAGGACCTCCCGGCCAGAGAAGCTGCAGTGACATCAGTTTATATCCATCTTTCCCAGTAAATATCATAAGTTTGGAGCGCTTTGTGAACAATAAAAGTAAGGGATTCCGCGAACAGGATACCAACCACTACAAACAGGGACTTTACATTTCAAACGTTGCAGTTATGAGAGTAATCTCATAACTGGCGGAGAAAGGAGCATGTCACCCAGTGGTGTCGTTAGAAGTCAACGGCCACAGTTGGTACCTTCAAAAGTATGCCATCTACTAATACATTGTATTCTGAGTTCTCGCCGACCTGCCTCACGCAACCGGCGCCTCTCATAATGCCTTCAGATTTCCAATGACCTCGCACCCAATTCATGCAACCTAATTTTTTCCTGGCATGCAGTTTCTGTCTCCATGAAACATAGGTTCATCTAAGTTTGAAAAATCAATAATAGCTTCGAACTGGAAATTAATAATAATAATAATAATAATAATAATAATAATAATAATAATAATAATAATAATAGTCTTTTATTAGTTGCGAGGCTCTGCTCTTTCGCCTAACCATGTTAAATATTTAAATTATTTCATATACTATTAAGAAGATGTAGGGGGGAGGAACTTAAGTTTTATTTCTGGGAGAGCAAGGAACATTCGGCATACGCCTTAAACTTTTGAGTAAACCCAGAAATCCTCAATCATGATGGCGACTGAAAGCAGAGGACAAAAATAGAAAAATTTAAAAATACAAACATTAATTGGGGGAAAAGGGTAATACAAGACTGGCAAAATTGAACAACAAACTTATACAATAAGAATAAAAAAGTACGTAATGTTAAATACGTAAATAATGGTCAGCATATTACAATTTCTCTTTTTTACGATCATTCTGTGGGGAATCTATAATGGACAAAGTAGGTGCGCGAACGGTCTCTGCCGTTTTCTCTGATTCTCATATCACAATTGCTCCATCTGCGGTCATTACTTCTTCATTAGTATCACTACTTATTAATGCTTTGATCATTCTTGATACAGGCTTGAAGGCTGACGTACAGAAAGGCAGAGTTAAAATTTGTTATGAGCACATTTCGTCGCGCATCTTACCATTTTATATACCGGTATAAAATGTGTTCGGTATGTGTTTTAATCAAGTAACATACACATTTGTAATTACGTAATAACGTAAAACATTAAGGAGAATGGATGAATGGAAATCAGATACCGAATCCCTAAGGCCACATACTCCAAACGCAAAATGCAGTTCTGGAGGTAATGCATAATGATTCCAGATTTTCTGTGACCTCGTACCAAATTACAATAACCTAGATTTTTTGTCATTCAATTTCTACCGCTAGGTCACATTCCATGCTTCTTTCCTTGCGAAAATCAGTGTCTCTCCCAATCATCAGATTTCGACACCCATGCTTTCAATTCAAAATTGGTAGATGTATCCCGTATAAACTTTGTCAGTGCATCAATTTTCTACAAAACACTTTAATAGAGAGACATCTCAAGTTCGCCTCTCAAATACGTGTTAAAATTATATAAATTTTCCAAATTTTCGTGTAGAAACGAATAGCAAATAATGTATTTGAACAAATATTTAATTTATCAGCTATTCAAAATTTTTGGGATACCTCTTCTCCTCCGGCGTAAGTAAAGAGGAAGTCCTCGCCCAAGGAATCCTTGTAAGAAATGGTTGATGGGGAGGGGAGATCGTGAACGCTCTTCGTCCCATTGTACGGGGTCCTACTCCAGTGTTTGCCAGGAAGTAATCAAGAAACCACGGAAGCCACCGATAAGAGCAGTCGTCATGAGGACTCGAACGCTGCAGGGGCCACAAACCTACAGATGTCCAGTTCTTGAAGCAAACCTCCGGCGCCCAACTGGCACCTTCCAATTTCCAGCACTGTCGATTTTTGATTGATTGATTGATTGATGTCAGCTTCTGTGGCCATTAGTCCCGTGAATGTAGAAATGTGTTAACCCGGGAGGTGGTAATTTTTCTCCTCTGAATAGTGACATCCCGCACAGACCTACAAGTCGAGATCTTTCCATTTCGAAGTATCTCCCCCAGCGGCATAACCCCTCAGCCGGGACAAGTTCTATGGATCCGACGTGTAGTAGTGTGCAGTACAGAGTAGGGGGGGTGTAAGTAAGGGGAAAGGACTGGTCAAAGAACAAGAAGAAAAGATCGCGAGCGGTCCGTGGCCCTTTGATTATGATACTGCTCAGGCATACACCTGATATTGATGAGGGAAATCACGAAAGCCTCCGATCAGAGAAGTCGACCGCTGGAATTCACCTCGAGAAAGCTGCTGAATTCAACCTACCTCTCGATCGTCTTTTTGTTGTAACCATCGTAGTTACCGTCGCCTTTTTGATATGCAGTACGTAGATTTTTCTTGATGGCAGGCCATGTAATTTGAAACAGTGAACTTTTTATGATGAGCTTCAATTCTGTGCTGGCCTGAAGGCCCGACCACAAGCAAACGATACTTGTCGTCTCTTCTCTTGAATTTCAAATGACAGTGAAAAAAGAACATATACACGAAGACGTTCAACGTCATGTTGAGAAAACAAGCATAAAATCGTGTTATCGAGGTTGTTCTTTTATATTCTAATTTCACATATACAATTTCATATATACTTGTGTAAATGAAGGAGATGGAAAATAATGATAAATATCAAGGTTTTTGTGTTATTCCTGTGCCATCGAATTTGTTTCTGGAAGTTCACCTTTCCAATTCCTTGAAAAATATTCACGAGTTTGACACCTTCCCTTCGCCATCCTTGGTGTCACAACGGTTCGAGCACATCTCAATATTGGAAACATCCCATTAACCCATGGATGATTTGAGCAAATACATAAGACTGTTGGTTTCTTACACTACCACATACCCCATTTAAATCATTATCCCATGTCACACCTCACGATCATCCACCTATCTTTGTCCATACAGTGGAAAGCAAAAGCACACCGCCATGGTGATCACTTGTCCAGGAAAAGGAATGACATGAAGATATAAAATATATTCCCCCGTCTATTCCGTATTATGGGACTCATCATAATCATCATCATCACGTATCTAATCTTAAAAGGAGATATTGCTAGCATTTATCCTTTATTACATCAAATCTCCAAAAACCCAATTTCAGTTATTCAATGAAAATTTTGAAGTATGTTATCTTTACGAAAGATCAGCCAGAAAAGGAAGTGGAGAATAATGTTATCGATTTTTTATCAAAATAGAACATCGGACTTAGGAAGAATATTTCTTGTGCATAAAAGATAATTTTTCATTATAAATTTATTACACGAAGTAAGTTTAAATTTTTTTCAAAATAAACAGAATTTTACCTATTTTTTTATTATCATTTTTTGATTAAAGACTAACGTTTCCTGAATGTCGACCCCTGCATTAAGAATTCTACCCAAAAACGAATTCCTCATTCTTAGCTCCATGAAATACAAATTTAGAAATTCTCAAACAATCTCCTTTTATACATTTTAATGTGTTTCATAATTGCTATCAAAATAACAAAAAATAAGCCTGGTTTTCCTAAAGTCTACTATTCGTAACAGCTGTCTTAATCTTTTGTTTAACTTCACAACATACTGCACAATATTTCCGTTACACTTTACGTTTCACCGCATCATTGATATTTGCTGCTCTTTCGCAGTGCAGTGTCATCACCTGCTTGAAGGGAAGTTACTTTATTGCTTGCTCACTACTATGAAGTCGGCATGACGCAAGTGGCCCCCGTGAAAACCATGACGCCTTTGCTGGACGGAAACGTCGACCGACATCCACACAATCCTACTTCCGCTTTGTTGTGACGTTGTCCTTCCTGACGGAGCTGATATGGATGGCCTTAGACCAAATGTGATAATTTAGCTTGACTCATGAGGTTCATGTTTCATATAATATTTCGGTTATTGATGATTGATGGTCTGATACCTTTTTTAGTAAGTTCAATTCGGAGAATTCAGCAGATGATAATTCCTTTGGTCATGACGAATTTGTTATAGTGTATTAATCATCAAAAGCATTATGAATGTGCTACTTTCAGTAAAATCTTTCGTCAACTACAAAAACTGTTCTATTAAGAAAGTCATCGGGTTTCAGGAGTTTCAGAACGTGAGTTCGGATCTCAGCGCAGAATTTCTTTTGTTGCTTGGAAACACTTTTATGTAGTGTAGCCGTTACAAATTATGCGAGAAAATATGAGCTGCTGTGGTGCTTCTAGTTCCGAATTTGTGAGAAGTTATTTTGGAATTGACGAACTTTGTCATACTATACGTATAGAGTGTAAATCTATTTTATTAATAATTTCTTAATTTTACAGGAGCAATTAAAATATGTATTCCTTTCTTTAAATATCTAATTGATATTTCCGATTCAGAATATAATGAGATTATTTTTATACGATGGAATTATGATATGAGTAGCACTCAGCAACTTTCGTTTGCAAGTTACATTCTTTTTGTATGGATGCCGACGTGATTACTAGGAGGAAGAGGAATATAAATTGAAAACAAATATATTACAAAAATAAAGTATTACATTTACAAAAGTTTGCATTTTATTGCCAAGTAAATATTTTTTTATCATATGCATTCTACAAAGATCACTTTCCAATAAATAAATCATTCAGAAAAATACCTATATCCTTTATAAAATACGTATGTGGTTTGTATTCAAACATGATAGATTCCACAATATATTGGCTCTCTGGAACCACATATCACATTAGAATAAAAGTTCTGATTTACTTCTACAAAAGGTTTTGCTTGAATGTGAAATTTTGCTCATGGCATAATGTAATTTAAGTGGATTTTTAGACACTCCATTTTCGTTTTGTTGAAAAGTATGTAACGTCGTTAAGGAAGACGCTTCAGACCTTTAATTCACAATCGATGTACTTTTTTAATGTTGTGTATATTAACAAGAACATAAAACTCCTTAAACAATTTAACATAGGATGAAATAAATTAAATAATCATAGTAATTTGCGTTCAACTACATTGGCACCGATATTTCCACTTTATTAGATCAACAAAAAATTAAATTTCATTAACTTACATCCTACTTATAAGCATTAAAATATTTATTGATACATTTTAATATTTATGATATTTGTACTATTTAAGTTTGGAATGTAAGCACACGAACATCAAAACATTGAAAAATCGGTAGAATACCCCTTCAGAAGCAGACTTTTGATTCAAAGTTCGTTCGCTGAGTGAGTACGTTTCTGTACTTCCGCTAATTTAGCGAGAAAGGGAATTCCAAAATGATTCCATGAGCCTAGCGCGATCATTAATATACATAACTCTGCTAAAGAATTTTTAAAGCGGATGGAGTTTTTCTAGCCTTTTATAAAATGAAGCAATACATCTACTATGAAATGAGTAAGTGAAATGTGAGACGAAATGTGAACCGGGCATCAACTGATGTCACTGCAGCGCCTCTGACCGGGAGGTCCTAGGTTCGAGTCCTGACGGCGGCAGGATTTTTCGACACTAGCTTTTCAGCTAGGTCGAATTCAGTTGCTGTCTGGAGGAGAATACTAGCGGCCGGCTGCTCTGATCGGTAGTATTCCGTGGTTTCTCCGATCAGCACCAGACGAATGCCGGAGCAGTACCCGAACAAACAGGCCACGGACCGTGCGCGATCTGTCCTGCCCCTTCCTTGTCCTATCCTCTCCCCTTACACACACACTGACACTAACATGCACTACTCTACCACATATTCCTGGATACGGGTCGGAGCCTTAGAGCTTGTCTCGGCTGGGGCGGTGCCCCGCTGGTGGGAGAGTCCTGGTTAGGGGGAAACCCCAGTAGCCGCCGGTAGGCCGGCGCCGGATCTCTCCATCCAGCGGTGGAAGATCACCGCCATCTCCCGAGAAAAAACATGCACTACACTGACGGGACTAATGTCCCAAGTAGTTGACGCGCCCGGAAACACGAAGAAATCAATCAATCAAAAGCGAAATGTGACAACTTGGCTGTCCGGGAGACGCCGTGTCCTAGGCCTAGCCTGTGCCTAGGATGCGGAGTCAGTGACACTGAAGTAATCACTGACTCCAGTCGCGGAAGCCAACGCTTTCTGTCGAGGTGAAATGTGTTGGCAGAAGGGGACGAGTACGGCAGTTCGTAGCAAGAAGGGCTGAGCTGTTCACACGCTTTTCTTCTTTCTTCCTTCTTGCTCCTCCATTAAATAAAACTGCGATTGGTAGGTCAGCGTATTGAATAGTTCTAATCAGTTTCTTTCTAAAAATGGTACTATTGGTGTCACTAATTCCAAAAAGGGTAAACAATTTCGAAATAAATGTTAATATTGGAAGCAGAATAAGTATATTTCTTAAAAATACTCGGAAAACTATATGTATGTACATGATGCCTTTTATTATCCTTTTAAGAAGTTTTAGTTTTAGTGTCAATGTATTTGATTTATCAATTTGTAAACACTTTTGGGCGGCTTCAATAAAACATGTATTTTTTTTTGATTTCACTCACACCTGAAGATTCATTTTAATATTTTATAAAATAGTTTTATTTATTTTGTTTTAAAGGTAATATACAGAAAATTATATTTGTTGCGGTGCTTTACACAGCACCCCTACATTGAATCATTAAGTGTTATATCGGAAAACAAAAGAAAAAATACAGTAAACAATGATGAAAGATCCTACACTATCTGAGGAATTAATATCTCTGAAGTTTGAAAAATATTAGGCCAAAATGACATGACTACAGAGAATTGTGAAAGTCGCATGGCTTGCAGGATTCACTTGTGTTAAAGAACTTAATACGAGACATGAACCGGAATGAACCATGCGATACATGAACCATGAATCGTTTTCATTTTTACGCCGCCGCACGTAGGTTCCATGTCGTTTAACGCCCGTGCAATTACGGGACATAGAACACGAAGTTTATCATAGCAACTTTGCTTCCCTTCGAGATTTTTCCTATCCTATGACAAACAATCATGTTTCTGTTTATTGCGAAGCACACGAAATGGAACATACGTACATGATTGTGCAACAATAATTCACTGCATTCAATACTGCCAACTAATAAAAAATATGTGAACTTTGAACACGCCGCATCACTTAAGCACAATTTATATGAGGGATTGTGTACGAGTGACGATGAAATAACTGTTTGATGACTACTACGACATAACAATGCATCCTACACTTGAAAGGTATTCAATCCAGTAAATGATTAGATCAGTATATTATGCATCCATTTGTTTCATTGCTGGCGGATTGTCACCCGCACACCCGCTCCAGAGTTGGTCACGTTGCCTCACTAGCTGTGGCTGCACGCTGCCATTCTGTCACCCTCTGCTCCTTTGGTCCTTGTGCACAAAGAGCTCGTGCAGCGGAACTTCTGGAATGTCGCTGCAATTGCAGCGGCGTGGCAGCACGCAATGAGACCTCTTGGAGACAATTCGCCTAATCTCCACCATGCAATTACGGGAAACTATGTCTAACGGGAACTCTTCGTTTGAAGACTCGTCAATTGTCTACTATATACTAGTTTGTTTGATAGCTTTGATCCTATTAATATAAAGATGGGATTCACTCTTGAGAATGTTTACTCTGTACTAGAAGCCAATGTCAGAAATAAGACTGGCTGTCTAGCCAACAGGTTAAGAACAAAATTTAGTTTCTGCGGAAATGGAAAATTAATTTTTATTTTCTGCGATTGATTCAGATTAAATGACACTTGCAACACTTTTAGTAACTGCATGTGCCACAGCCAAATTATTATTCTTTCCTACGTTCTCTGTTTAATAAGGCATTTATTTCTAGATTAATGTAGATTTTGGTTTAAATTAGCTTTCTCCTTGTATCAAGCTAGAAATAAATTCTTATCAAATTTGTACTGGTACACTAATCGTGTAGGGCACAAATATTGTAAGCTCACTTTTGTGGAAATTAATATAATCAAATTGTAAAAATTATACAAATGCTTCTGTTAGTCAACTATATTACTTAATTACATAAAAATCTATTAGACACGTCTGTAGTTATTAGTTACTCTGAATTTCAAAGAAAAATTAGGATTTCCTAATTCTTCTTTGAAATTCAGAGTATGTCAAATAGTCTTTTCTCTTCTCCTTTCTTCTTCTTCCTCTTCTTCTTCTTAAAAAATGAAACATTTTTACTAGTAATGAGCATTTTTAAAAGTTTTCATGTGGGTTTTGAATCAGAACAAAATGTCTGGAGAATTTTATTATACCTTCCACCAACATAGGCTAATTTAAATAATTTGCATTAAATATTTAATCTTCGATTTCCAACAGATTTCTTTTTACGACTTCCTAATTTATCGCTATATCAAAGATATATATGCAATGTTTAACTAGCTATTTCAAACATATTGGTATTTCAAAGAACATTGGGATTACCTAAAATGGAATGTGGGACAATATACTTCCGTTCTACAAGTTGTATGTTCTCCGTGGTGTAATCCTTCTTTATCTTCTTCCTACACGATATAGACAGCAATTACGTCATCGAGGACATATGCACTTACTCAATATTGATTTGGTAAGTCTTATCAGAATTGTCTTAAAACATAAAAGATTTTCTTCAAACATTTTGTAAATTATTTCTTAAGTTATTTGATGTAAAAGTATTGGAATGAACGTACAATTGTTTTACAGTTAAAATTATAAATAATAATATAGAGATTTCTTACTAAGAATATAATTGTAATCCATTTTGAATGAATTTATCAACCCAATACTCAAACAATACATTTTTCCTACCTGTTAGTAGGTTAGACCCTTCAGTTTACAAGAACTGAAATACGGAAAGTCATGTCAAAATAATTATAGTAAGTATACCAATTATAATTTCATCCAAGAACTTGCTTTCCTTCGCATACGTCACGTAACATTGAAAACGCTTTATTATTATTTTCCCCAAATGATGTATTCATGATTGTGTATTGCATTTCTAAGAATTTGTAAAATAATTAGACACTGAATGCTTCGCGAATGTATATATTTTCATAGCGTGCACCGCAAACGGAATGTAATACGGGATTCTGAGTGACGTGGTAACCGGTAAACTGCATAATTTCTAGCTGTCATGTAATCCTGGGCTGGGGCGATAATTGAGCATTTCATGTTAAAGTGCTTAGTGTTATTTTCCAAGAGTTTATTATTCATAAAAAAGAAATTGCATTTTTAGAGAGACATTTTTCAGATACTATTGATGTAAAGGAAACAATATACTTGAAACATATGGCACAAACAACAAGCTACTTGAAAATATGGAATTGGCATTTAAAGTTTGTCTTGCAAACTAAAAAGCTTTTCTGAAAATTTGTTATAATCGATTGTAAATACTAGAATTGGAACTATAGTTTTGCTGTAAATAAACTCGACCTTAGTGGAGACAAAAATCACACAATTAATTATATTTAGTTTTCTCTTTATCGAACACTAATTTGAATTTTTCTTTCAAACTTATTTCTCGTGCTACTTAATTTGTCCCCTTAAAAGAAACAAACTAGAACTAGTGGTGCTACAGAATGACACAGACTTTCTCGTACTAATTAGTTTTCTAATTTCTTTGATTTTCTTCTTTTTTTCTTTGGTCTTTCTTTCTCGTACTAGCTTTTCGGTTTTGCCCCATCGTCTGCCGAGTTGCCATCTATTGCCGTCCAAAGTTTTTCACATTTTCTCAATTTTTCAGTATCATAATGGTAGACCTGAAACATGACTTTAAGAATATTATAGAAGAGTAAAACTCTTAGATGATACTTTTTGTAGAAACATTTAGGTTCATATTAAAGAAAATGTCTATTGAGCGTTTTGAAAATGCGATATTTGAAGTTAATTTTCACCCAAAACTTTTGAGTTTTCGGGAAACTTCATAAGAAATTATTCGTAACTGTACTCACAAAACAATAATGTAGACAAATTACTGGTAATGTAAATATTAACGGCGCGAAACATTCTGTTAAAAATTACAATTCTGCATTTTTTGAAGAAACAAAAGAATACAGCAAAATGGTTTTTATCTCATTTTAAACATTGCATTTAGCCCTATCCGTACAAAAAGTTTGAAATAAAATTGGAGTCGTTTTTGAGAAAGTGGCATTTGAACGCTTCTGAAAATGCGGAATTTTGAGCTCATCTTCCCAGAAAACTTTTGATTTTTTAAAAAACGTTTGAAGACATCATTTGAATCATGTGTACTGACACGCAATATTGCGTGAAAGTAACTAATTAAAAAGAATGTGTAGGACCTTAGTGAAATGGTTAATAATGGAGAACAAGTTTCATTTGACGGAAAAATATTTATCTTCAATTGTTTTGTTATAGGAAGTCGCCGAAATCTGACGACATATGTGTAAGAGGAAATAATTTACTACATACAAGAACAGGATGTATCCACTTTTTCAGTATCAGGGCCACGAGTTTTTCTGTCCAAAAATTGCCGTTTTTTGGTAGCATTACATAACCTTCTACTAAGTATATTACTCTGTATATGTGTACGTATACGAGTAAGTAAAAATTAATTGGCTTCGACTCTAATGGCGTTTTGCCTTGGTATGTTTAGATTACGGTATTTGATTTTCCGCGGACCTTTACTAGGAATATCGAGGTTATCTTCCACACGGTGATTTTTATGAAGGGTCAAACAGTGCACTTTTCAAGCCCCGCTGCTTCTTTATCTGGCTTTTATGGCCAAATTGTCGTCATTACAATCAGGTAACCTGCCAGTTGCCAGCCCGAGGCTGAGTCAATATAGAAACCAAATCCCGCACAGAGCATCGGAAAACTAATTACTCGCTTTGATTTTAGTACGACATTTCAGAAAATTTGTTATTTTGACAATCAATAGCAGAATACATTGTAAAACTCTAATGTGGAGCCTAAGAATTAGAGTTGAGCAAAGGCAGGCGAGGCGTTATCCAAAGAAATATGGGGAGATGTTTTCGAAAACGACACACTATGAGTATCTCTGTCAAGGACCACCAAAATGGGTATTCTCGCCAAAATCTCACGATCAAATTTTTGTACGATGACTATATTTCTCAACGCTACGTATATGTAATAACAGACGTAACGGATAATAATGTTGTATCTGTATGTTAATATTAATGGTTAACAACTGTAATCATTTTGCAATAACTATCAGCACTGGTTGAGTTCTGAGACTTTTCTTGAAGCCATCCCTGCTGGCAGGAACATTGCCTAGATGTATTGGGAGAATACACACATTAATGAATCAACATGCAAAAAAATTTCGAAATAAAAATTAGTGTTTTTGATTATAATTTCAGGATATCAATAGGACTTATCAAAATGTTTACTTAATGTAGTGTTTAATCTATGTTACTTGGGTAAGTACTGTAATTAAATAATTTTAATGTTCATTCGGATTATGTATTTATTTGTATGACGTAGTTATTCATATGCTAATTTGTTGATTCAATCGTAATATTGTATGGCCACTGAAGATGGGGAAACACGTGAGTGGCTGAATATAATGCATAGTAAATTTCTTTCACTACTACTTGTGTTGATACCTCTGATATACTGAAATTATAATCATGGAGTATCGCAATATCTCCCCTGCCACTACAGAATTTATTGTTTTTGAATTTAGGAATCTTGCATTCATGTTTGTTTCTACTCGTATAATTTATCAATGTTTTATAATTACTGCTTCTCCTTTTCTTCCACATTACATAAAGAAACCATATCTTTGCATCCTGAGGTAGTTGAGAATAATTGGAAATGCTTTAGAATAAATGTCCTCCATGACAAGTAATTGATTCAACGATAGTAAAAAATATTATTTTTAGTCCGTGATGACGTTACCTGTCAATATTTCTTCCTGACAATGAACAGAAAAAATGTAAGAGATTTTTTTCTTGAGACTGAAGGAAAAAAACATAGATTATGTCTTTAAAAAAATTGCAGAATAGCACATTCCAAAAATTGGAACTACTAATTCAAATCATGTGTAGAATATAAAAAAATACAACAAATTGAAGAACACGGAGGAGAGAAGACTCATGTTACAAAACTTAATTAAGATAACATAATTGAATGAGACAATGTTTCAAAATATACTGAATTTCGTGGATGTCCTGTGTGTTCTATCGGATCACGAGATATTTCGGTAAAAGAGAATTTTGATTGTACTTCATGAGAAACTAATAAGGATTGTTTGAATTTAATGGTTTTCATTCAGGAAAAGCTAGTGATGAAAGGAGGCCTGTATTCCCGACATCCGACCACATAAATGCCTCAGCAAAGCACACTGGAATCAGATCTCCAATAACATTCCACTGAAATAAAATGAAAGTCATTATGTGACACATAAGCATGGAAATTAAAAAAAACTGTTATAATGGAAGATATTATTAAAAGACAGGAGTAAATGGAAAATAGTACAAGAATCACTCAGAATATGCAGATGCAGCAAATAATTATAGAAATGGGAACGAGGGAAGGGAATACAATTTACATTTGCAAACTATTTGCAAGAATTTGCCATTAACTAAATTCAAATGCACGAGTTTTACGTCAAAGTTAAAATAAAACGAAAACATTTCATGTTGGTATATTTGTATCTTAATAACAAATATTATGAAGATAAAATATTAATATATATTATCTTATAATAAGTAGACCTTGGATTTTTAGGCAAATGACCTTTTGTCATAAATACCCGAAAATATTTATCAGTGTGATTCACTAAATTTCTGCTCTTCAGAACAATTTTTATAGCGTCTAAATGTTTTTATTTCTGCTGAACAGACTAAAATTGCATGTTATCTGTTTTGGGACTTTTTTGTTTAAAATTCTTCCGCTAGTCCAACTCATGTGAATCAAACTGAGTACTTGAAAATAGACATTTAGCTAATTATACTATGTAACTGCAGTGCTTATTTGCAAGGCAAAAATTTGAAGGACTTTCCATTGCAAAGTTTCTTTATTCTGGCTTTCCTTGTCATACATGTGCAATATTTAAGGTCTAAAAGATGAATTTTAGTCCATAAAATCCCAGGTCTGCTATGAGTTTAATTTAATAAATTTTAAATAAATACATTACATAACTTTAATTCATCAGAGGGGAGAAAGGTTATTTCTTAATTTTTGAAATTTACTGAAATAGTTTTTGATTGTTTCAATAAATTCCAATAATCGTATATTCATCAATTCAATAATCAATTCAATAAATTTAATAATAAATTTAGATATTGATGATTATTGAATATTATCCATTATATTTAAAATTTATTGGAATAAATAAAATTTATTTCAATAAATTTAAAAGCTTAATTAAAAAATTAAATAGAGATAGTTCATTTTAAGGTTTATATATTTCTTTATATTTATATAAACTTTTTATTACAAAATAAGCATGTAATCATTAAAATGTGTTAAATAGTATTTTTTCGGATCTTACAGCTCATAAAGCATTCTAAGTTGAAATGTGTATGTGTTCGTGTGTGTATGTGTGTGTATGTGTGTGTGTGTTTCTTAAATAGCAAATCAAGAAAAACGTGAGATTTTGTGCAGATATAAAATATTACACTAAAATCTCAAAAAATAAAACCAAACCCGATTTAGGAAAAAAATTCTAAAATACTATGGTAGTCCATACGCTTATTCTACAAATGTAGAAGCTGGCCATCTACAAGAGAACAAAGGCAGCTGCGTGAAAATTGCAACGAATTGCAAAAAAATATATTCTAGAAAAAAAAGAGAAAATAAACGATACCAAAGAACTAAGAATAGATGCATTGGTTACAAAATGCAAAAGTACAAATGCAGATGGGTTCAGTATATCTAGAGGTTGGAATTCATTACTTGCAAAGGCGTAACATCAGTCTGCATCTATAAGACAAAGAAAAAAGACGTGAAAAGGCGCAAAGATTAAGACAGTATGTAGGCGAAGAAAGCAGAGACCCTCCCCGAAGTGAGCCGCTGCAATACTCTTTGGCTACGTCCACACGACGTCCTTTGGTTCATTATCGCGCACGCGTAATACACGTGCAACAGCGCACACGGCTCAGCGATTCGACCACGCTTCTTTGGAAGACCGAATGCACCAGAGCACGGCTTCCTACCCGAGACGGAAATGTCGTGCGTCTTGTCCCTGCATTTTCTCGTAAGAACAAGAAAAAGGTCACCGTTCAAAGAAATGAACGTGCGTTTTATGATATTCTAGCAGGACTGATATTAAATTAAAATAATTGTTGGCATCTGCTACGGAATATGTGTTGACGAGCATTTCAATAAACTTGTTGAAGTGTTTTGGGAAGCAACGCTACACTATTTCCTACGTGTCTTTTTCAGAAAAAAATACTCGCAAATAATAGAAAATATAGGATAAGGTTATGTAATTCAAAAAGAAGAAAGTATTGAATTATGTGTTTGCTTTCGAATGCCTTGCGCAATATGTAAATTACAATTAAAAATAAAATAAAAAGGCTGTCCCTGATCTTTGATTTTTATGTTGGTTCTTTCTCCCGATCACAATGAAGGCAACACGCATTACATGCCTGCTGGTGCACCTACTAAACAGCAAAGATGCCCAGTAAAGTAGGAAGAGCTTAGCGCGACCGTTGCACGTGCGACTTTCAACTCCGCGCATGCGACCTTCCTCGGGCGACGCACCTCAGAAACGACCCATCGCGTGGACGTAGCCTTGCTTGCACGGCTTGGCCCGCAACACATCGCGTGGACGAATACTTGGGTTTATCTAAAGACGGCTCCTCACATTCGGCATTCGCCGAGCAGCGAGCTAATGCTCGTCCAATTCCGAGCAGCTGAGGTGTTCGGTGAATGTTCGCTCCCTTTGATGTGTCCAAAAGACCGACACACGATCGGTTGGGCGAACCCCGAATGTTCGTCACTCGGCAAATAGCAAGCAACTCATCCACACTACTCGGGATTCGGCGAGTGGTTGCTCGGTATTCGCCGAATGACGAATGTGTGGAGCCGCCTTAACATGGCGGCTGAGGGTAGTATCTCCAAGATGGATTTCGGCACGACTTTTTGCGTCTTTCTGGGTCCTGCCGCAAGATGTCGCATGATCGCGTCTGCATCAAGCAGAGTGGCAGATCAAGCGACTCTAGCGGCAGGACTGAGAATGAATCAAAAAGTCGTGCCGAATTCCATCTTGGAGATACTACCCTCAGCCGCCACGTTAGAAAAACCCAAGTATAGCCCGCCTTGCAGGTCTCGGCCCGCACCCCTTTCTTCACCCGTGGCGTGGCGTGGCGTGGCGTGGCGTTGGGGGCGGGGAGCGGCGCGCAGTGCGGGCCTAGGCCGCCTGCACCGGCACGACGCCGCGCCCGACCACGCCGGCCAGCTCCCGGCTGCAGAAGCTGGCGGTGAGGCGGTGGTCGCCCGGCTGCCGCAGCACCACCGTCTCCTCGAACGTCACCACCTCCCCCGGCAGCACGTCCCTGCGCACACGCACACGCTCACGCTCACGCTCACGCCGGCCCCGCCCAACCTCGGGCAGGGAGAGAGGAGGAGATAAAAGAGACACAGAGAGAGAATGAGAGAGAGAATATGAGAGAATGAGATAGAGAAGGAGAGAGAAGAGAGAGAAGGAGAGAGAGGAGAGAAAGAAGGAGAGAGAGGAGAGAAAGAAGGAGAGAGAGAAGGAGAGAGAGGAGAGAGAAGAAGAGAGAGAAGGAGAGAGAGGAGAGAAAGAGAAGGAGAGAGAGGAGAGAAAGAGAAGAAGAGAGAGGAGGGAAAGAGAAGGAGAGAGAGGAGGGAAAGAGAAGGAGAGAGAAGGAGAAAGAGGAGAAAGAGAAGGAGATAGAAGGAGATAGAGAGGAGATAGAGAAGGAGAGAGAGGTGAGAGAGAAGGAGAGAGGAGAGAGATAGGAGAGGGAGAAGGAGAGAGAGAGAGAGGAGTCGTGGAGAGTCGGGAGGAGATAAAGAGAAAGGAAAAGAAACAACATTGACTG
Source organism: Teleogryllus occipitalis (assembly GCA_011170035.1). NCBI lineage: Eukaryota > Metazoa > Arthropoda > Insecta > Orthoptera > Gryllidae > Teleogryllus > Teleogryllus occipitalis. The sequence continues at coordinate 20,064 of BLKR01005126.1, read as the reverse complement.
GACTACAAACAGGAACTAGTGGTGCTACACAAGCACATACTTTCTCGCAATGTTTCTAACTGCTTTTCTGTATTATACAACATAAGCCTGCAAAAGTGTTTTCAATCAGCAAACATTTTTCTGCTCCGAGGTACGAACTCAGATCCTCAAAATTAACTGGCCGTCACTCATACCACTACGTTGCGGAAGCGCCGTATGAATCCAATTCGGGCCTGTCGCTTAAAAACGCAAAAGCTCGCTTTATATAAATCCTCAAAAATGATATCCGCTTGAAACTCCCAAAGCCTCGAGTTCATTCAGATCGATTGGGGAATGTCAATTTTGGAGAAAACCAGCTCAACGATGGAGACGCTAGCGTTGATCGTAGAGGGACAGACGAATAGATAAACATACGTTTTGCCTTCAATCGATTTTTCGATATCAAGGAACCACAAAACATAGATTCTGGTTACACCACGTGTTAGAGGATTTTTTTCTAAATTGAGCAACTGAATTTATGCACTGTTTTGTTACCCTGCAATAGTAATAAATAATGAGCTTTTCTGGCGAAACTTCGCCATTTTCCGGTACACGTAACTTACTCTTCTTACGAAGTACTTTATTAAGGGCGCGAAAATAAAAAGGGATAGAAAAAGAGAGGAACAGAAAATCAGAGTTATAGATAAAGAAAGACTGAAAGAGAGGAACCGAAATAGAATGGTAAAAAAGAAGAGAAATAGAAAAAGAGACAAAGAATTATATTCGTACTTACATGCAATTGACATTAAAGCAATCAGAGTAATACTATTGATACTACTTCAGAACCAATTAACTCCTGAATTAACATTGTGTTTCAGTGAGGCGGTAGGGTTTGCGTGTTAGTGGGGTGGTGGGTTAGCGGAGTGGTGTATTGGCGCGATGGTGTGTTGATGAAGTGGTGTGTTAGTGGAGTGGGATGGCGGGTAGGTGGGTTGATGAGATTGGTGGAGTGGTGTGTGGGTGGGATGATGGGATGGCGCGTGTAAGTGGTGCGTTAGTTGGATGGCGGTTAGGGATGTCGGGGTGAAGTGGTGCGTTGGATGGGTGGTGTGGTGGGGTGTGGAGTGGTGTGGTGTGTTAGTTGGCAGGTGGGTTGGGAGTTGCGTCGGGGAGTGGTGTGTTAGTGCGGTTGTGCTTTTGGTGAGGTGGTATGGTGCGTTCGTTAGGTGGTGGGGTGAGGTGCGGTGCGGTGGGGTGTGGTGCGTTCGTTAGGTGGTGGGATGTGGTGGGGTGTGGTGGGGTGTGGTGGGGTGTGGTGAGGTGTGGTGTGGTGCGGTGGGGTGAAGTGGGGTGTGGTGCGGTGCGGTGGGGTGTAGTGTGGTGGGGTGGTGAGTCTCACCTGAAGGGCGCGGCGCGCGGCGGGCAGGAGGAGCCCTCGACGCGGTAGGAGCACTCGGTGAGCGGCACGGCCAGCGGGTTGGCGAAGGTGAACGCCAGCGTCACCTCGCGGCCCTCCACGGCCGGGCTGCGGGGCTGCACAACAACAGGAGGAATATAATTTATAAAAAAGCCACAGTTAAAAAAAAAGTTTGATTCTTATAACGGCTTCATTTCAGACTACCTCATGATGCGACCGCATTACGTTACGAAACGTACTTCAGTAAATTTAGGCTAATAAAAATAATTGTTTTAAAAATTACTGAAGGTTTCATTGTCTTTAATATTTGAGTACACCACCGTAATATACAACAATATTATTATTATTGTTATTATTAATAATATATATTAATAATAATAACAATAATAACATCGATTTTATAGGCAGCAATATTTAACATTCTCGTGTACATAGAATTGATATATTGATATGATAAAATTGTAATGCTGCAGAGACAAGTGTCGATTTTTCAACAGCAAAGCACATTTCGTAGGTCTCTGATACCGAAAGCGACCACTTAAATGAGGTGGAAGTTACGTCAGGTTTAAGTGCAGCTCTTAAACCTTTCCAACCAAACGCCGACGAATCAGCGTACCAGCCGTGGTCGGTGGGAGGTGAGCTCACCTGCACGGAGATGCGCGGCTTGCGCAGCAGGATGGTGCGCTCCTGCACCCACGCCTGCCGCGTCTCCTGCACCCGCGCCAGCGCGAACACGCGCACCAGCCCCTCCGGCCGCACCTTGCCCAGGTACTCGGCCGCCGTCGCCTGCAGCTGGATCTTCTCCCCTGCGCACCACACGCGCGCGCATCGATTTTTTTCACTGATTGATTTGTTAGTCAATCCAGGCTCGTCAACGGCTAAGTTCATTAGTTCCATAAGTGTGGTGCATGATTTATCTCGAGAGGTGGCGGTGATGTATCTTTGCCCGCTAAATGTTGAGATCCGGCGCCTAACGACCGTCGGCTTGAGCGGTTTTCCCCAGTCTGGTACCGCCCACAAATGGGCACCGCCCCAGCCGGCACAAGCTCTAGACTCCCGAAAGGTCTCCACGCATGTGTGGTAATGTAGCGCTTGTGTGTGTGTGTGTGTGTGTGTGTGTGTGTGTGTGTGTGTGTGTGTAAGGGGTGAGAATAGGACAAGGAAGATCGCGCGTGGTTCCTGGCCCGTTTGTTAAGGTACTGATCCGGCATTCGCCCGGTGTTGATCGGAGAAACCATGGAAAACTACCGATCAGAGCATCCATCCACTAGAATTCTCCTTCAACCAGCGGTTGAGTTCGACGTAGCTGTCTAATTTATGTCGAAAATCCTGCCAACGTTGGGACTCGAACCCTAGAATCTCTCGGTCAGAGGCACAGCAGTGTCATTAGTTGATGACCTGAGTTATAAGGTCACTCAGTCCGTACGAATAGCACACTTACGGGGTTTTGGGTGAAATGTATCTTATAATCGGTAGAAATAACCATATTTTGTTAACGTATTTAAACAGAAAGATGGCACTCAATGTAGTCGAGTGTAAACTTCTGAACCGTCAATCAACCGGATTTGATTCTGGGAAAATCAGTCGCATGGAATGAATACAGAAGCTAAATGTTTATTCAAAAGTAGCGACACGATTTAATAATTTCATTAAAACTATTGATTGCAGAAAATTAAATAGATTTTTGAAATTAAAAAATTAAATATTTACTATATTAATGTTTTTACGTTCACTTCTCTAACCTACAGAATGAACTGCGAATTATGGATGATGAAATGTTGAATGAGCAAGATTTTTACGATGAAGACGTTTATCGGCACTTTCTGAGTTTAATAAAAAAACTCAGGATAATATGACAATCCGGAAGGGATCCGAATTCCATTAATCGACGATTAGCAATGTTCTTTCTGTGATAACCTACTAAATGTTTGGAATGACGTAATCTCAAGAACCTTATCGTGAAGTAAATAATGATAGAATTGTGAGCTATCGGTCAGAATAGTGCCTACCAACGTGGGAATTGGGAAATATCTCAAGGGGAACTGTAAAACTCCATAGGAAGGAAAGCTGGCCGAATCGACAAAATGAGTAGTGAAACGATGACCATCTTCTCTTTCGCCGCCTGAATAAATCATATTTAAACGCTTGAGAATTTTTTCCCAATTTCATTAATTTGAATTCTTTTATTTAAACATTTCAAAGCGCGAAAAATCATAAATTAGACACCTATAAAGAACTACATTAGTTCCTTTCAGGGACAAATTTATATTTTTCCAAAGTCTTTCGGAGGGGGCGATCCCCGGTAAAGCGTGTGTAGTGAGAGGGGAGAAGAGCTTGCTCGCGAAATCTGTGCTCTCGGCTGACTTCACAGAGGAGACTGACGAAATCTGTGCTCTCGGCTGACAGCTACATTGAATGCAGTCTCAAAAACATCGAATTTCTTGCTTTTCGACAGACAGCCTAACACAAAAATATTAAATTCTCATTTCATGTAAAAAAAAAAAAAAACAGGCAAGAAAGCCAATGAAACAAATTACTGACTCAAGCACTACAAATTTCTGGGGAATTACAATCCCTGGCTCGCATTCGACTATTCGATGTATTCTGAACAGCGATAATATGCAGATGGGTCTACTACGTGATTGAACATTGGATTTTCCATGTAACTCACAGTTGTAATTTTGTATAATGGATTTTGCATTATCTTTATAACAGTCTTTACAACAGTCCTTTTCTCATATCTCTAAATGCCTCTATAACAAATTAAAACTCATACACGTTTCATCCAAACAGTATCATTAAAATCAATATCCTATAGTGTAAATAAAAAGCGACATGAGGTGAGCTGGGTTTCTTATCTGTGGTACCTGGACCGGTAGCTCAGTGCATCAACTGATGTCACTGCAGCTTTCTCCTAGGTTCGAATTCTGATGGCAGCAGGATTTTCGATACTAGCTTTTCAGCTAGGTCAAATTCAGTCGCTGTCTGGAGGAAAATTCTAGCGGTCGGTTGCTCAGATCGGCAATTTTCCGTAGTTTCTCCTATCAACACCGGGCGAATGCCGGAGCAGTACCCTAACAAACGGGCCACGGACCGCGCGCGATCTTTTCGTCCTCTTCCTTGTTCTATCTTCTCCCCTTAAACTAACACTTACACTAACATGCCCTACACTCATATATTCCGCGAGACCGGTCTCGACATATTCCGAGAGGCTTGTCCCGACTGGGCGGTGCCCCGCTGGTGAGAGAGTCCTGGTTAGGGGGAAAACCCGCTAGCCGATGGAAGGTCGGCGCCTTATCTCACCATCCAGCGGGGGAAGATCACCGCCATCTCCCGAGAAAAAAACATGCACTACACTTACGGGACTGGTGACCTTAAGCTGTTCACGCTCCCGGAATCACTAACAACCAACCAACCAATCATATCTCTAAATGCCTCCATAACATTAAATCTCATACACGGTTCATCCAAACAGTATCATCCAAATCAATATCCTACAGTCAAAATAAAAAGCGGCTTAAGGTGGGCGTGGTTCCTTATCCGTGGTACTCACGCTGTCCGCCGCGCATCATGAGCGTGCCCTCCTCGCGCTTGAGGCGCGCCGCGTGGCCGCCGCGGCAATCAACCGCCCGCGCCAGCAGCACGCACGTCACCGCCACGCGCCGCGGGTCCGTCGACTGGTTCTGCAACACACGCGCACGCACACGCACACGCTCAGGGCGGGGTGGTGAATGGGCAGAGGCGTATACTGTGGGCTACCGAGGCTACCGGCGGTAGCCCGAGAAAATTACGAGAATAAAAATCTGACAAAATATGTTATATGAAAATCAACTCTGACTCTATCACATACTTAATATCTTGCAATTTTAACACTTAAAACACGCTTAGTATAATATATTATGTATTTGTACACTCACCACCAATCGTGTATGATATAAGGACAAAATATGTTATATTAAAAATAATTATAGGACACTTTTTTAGTGTCATATATTTTTCAAAATTCCATTGTATCTGTTCTGTTGAGATGTGTATTAAATCGCTCGCTAGTCGGCGCATCAGTCCTCTTAAGAGGTGGCAACGCCGAAACCTCTGGCACTCGGCGGCTTCCACACAGCGTGCGTTCGTGTCATGACTCACTCTTCTCTTCTACTGGTAAGAAAGGGCCAGCCAAGGGCTCAGGTTGCCGATTTCTCGAGCGGTTTTTTGACACGCTCGGAGCACTTCGGAGACAGGGGACAGTAGACGGACAGTAAATTAGATGTGCGCTTTTGTGCACGACATGTGTATATTAGGCGTGTTTTAAGTGTTACAATTGCAACGTATTAAGTATGTGATAGTGTCATAGTTAACTATTGTCACATATTTGGCAAGATATCTTGAAAAAATGTCACAGCAAACTTCGGGAAGTTCATCTGTTGATAATGAGTGTATTGAACGGAGATTATTAGAGAAGCCTTTTAATCGTCGTTCGTATAAAGTTGTAAAAATGTATGTGTTTCATGACTGTAATTGTGCAATAAAAGAGTACAAACAAGACAAACTACAAAATCGAAGATTATATTGTATATAGTTGTATAGTCAAAGTTTATTTCTAAGGTCAGCGGTAGCCCAGGGCATGAAAGCAGTATACGCCACTGTGAATGGGCAGGCTGTCTGCGAATGAACGTTACAAACTTCTGGGGCATCTACCACTGTCGAAAAGGATCACATTTTGTCAAAAAACATATAATGAGAAATTTCATTTAACTCTTTATTGCATACTGTAACTGCTGTAACATAATGTTTTCAGGTCATAAACGAATTCTAACGATTTAATTATGAATTATTTTATATTACACATAATGTACATCATGCGTTTATGTCACCACATGCATTGTTAGGTGGTAAACTCGATAAGATAACCAGATGAAATGATAGTAATCTAGTGACTTCGTGAATCGGAACTTCCTACTAACATAGTCTGTTTCCATATATCAGAAGCGAAACACTTCTAGGAATATAATCAAACTAAAATTTGAATGATACTTATTTTATTGACTTTCTTGATACTTTATTTCATCACATAAACGATTTAAAAAATAATTATTTTTTTAAATCGTGAAATGTGGCACATTTTGTTTCAGGAGTAACATCATTTAATTTTCTGTTTTTCTCAAAGCAATATTTATTTCTGATTATTTATTTTTCCCTTAATTAAAATAAATAAATGTAATCAAAAATAATTATTGCAAGTGAAAATAACAAATCATGCAATAAAAGGTTAAACTGGATTTTATGCGTCGATACATTTGACATTAGCCATTGATTTTAGGCTCCAGAATCCATAGATATACAGCAGGAACATGAAATCTCGTTCACTGCGTGAAAACGTGACCTGCTGTACACCTTTGCATCAAGGGTTGCTTAAAAATCAGGGGCAAATTTAACAGTAATATACAATTTTCCACTATACATTTATTGGCAAAAAGTTATCATTTTCGACCCCATACGTGTCCTAGAAGTTTATACAATGTATTCTGAGGCACTTGAATAATGTTCATAGACATGCGCTCAGGGGGGCTCAGTGGGACCGTACTCCTCCCCTCTGAAAATTTCGAAAGAAGCCCAATAGCCCTACATAATAAATAATTTTATTTCCATGAATTTGATCAATACCTGAATTTCTCCTCTTTCAAGCTGACAATCTTGGGAATATATGCACATTTGGAGAATATACTCTCTGAACCAACTGGAAAAACTAAATCTTTCAACATAAAATCAGTTGTAGTACATATTTATTATGTAGTTATGGATTATTTAGTTCCTAGTAAAATATATCACATGTAAATAAAACGTTTAAGGTAAAATGTGGCTCTAATGGGTCTAAAAATGTAGTTGGTTCCGCTCTTTTTTTAGGCTGCGCGATACGCTTTTACGATAATGTCCCTAAGTTCATAGACCAACATTTAAAATGGACACTTATACATGTTTCATTGTTTTTTCCTGTTTTAAAAGCACTAGAACGTTTAGGGAACCTCAGCTTCCATCCTATTGCTCAAAACTCCTCTAAAACAATATCCGAATGCTAACATAAAAAGCTCACGAACTTTGAAGACGGCAATCGTAAAAAAGAATCCAGAAACTTCCAAAGCGGTTTGAACAATATTAAGAATGCTCGTCTTGAGATAACCACAAAAAACTCATTGTATTACGTAATAATTTACCTCTCGATTCCTTGAGAGGAAAAATAGCTCACAAGGATTGTAATAAATAAAAATAATATTTCCCACAACAATGATAAGCTCCCAATCACAAAGTGTGACACGCGTGTCCGTGAGTTTGGTTTAGTATTTGGCCGTAAATTTGGTTTCCTTCCAACGTTTCACCTTGTTTCTTAACACCTACACCATGTTCTTAATCACGAATAAACTGTTTAAGTGGACAGAAAACAGTTTTATATTATGTTTGAATGTTCCGTATTGATGGAGAGTAAACTTACGTGTACGTGTAATGAAATGGTGATATCTTGCCCAAAAGTCGTTTTGCCGACCATCAATTCGAAAGTAACTTCTGGTGCAGCCAAATTGTAGTCAAGAGCTGCTTCTTTGCGTAACGAAGGTTTTAAATTATTCAGTCCAGTCCTCTCTGAAAAGAAAACAATCACATGGAGAATCTTCAATACCAGAATCTTAAACAAAGCATTACATATTATAATTTATTAATCTTTGATATGTAAATAATGGCAGAGCCATACAGATGTAAAAAGAAAATAAACACATTTAATCCACACGATAAAATTTTCTTTGTTATTCATTATAAAAAAATTGATTTTGACCTAAATGACAAATCGTGTATTGAATTTCATATATCAATTTATTATACAGAAATATTGACATTCGGTTTACCTTTAAGGTATTTGTACTGCTGAGTTATATCGTCAATGTCTGTGTCACCTTTCTCATCATCCTTGCTAACTTTCTTCGTTACAATGAGGAAACCAACCCTGCAAACACACAAAACCATCCAAATCGCTATAAACTTTGTGATTAGAATCAAGGGCCCTAATATAATATTCATAAAATCATTACTAATTAAAAAGGACCCGCTGACTAACGAATTTACTTTTTCTCTTGGGTATGACAAATGAAAAACCCAGTACAGTCTTGCAAAGACTACAAAGGCATTTTCATGAGCATTAGATGTTACTATTGATAAGATCTCCAGAGTTATCTGTGAACCATATGAATAACGTTGTGTTTCGCAAAGCTAGCGTCTCGTGTATTGGGATGAGACTTCAAACTCGGAATATGTGACAATTTAAGCCGTTCGGATTTTCGCGCCACCTGTTTAAGCGGTCACAGTTGCTCAGTTATAATTATTCGATATTAACGCGACTTGTTGTTAATGGAACAACTTTCTCCTTGACGAATCTAACGAAAGCGCACAGTAATGTACGAGCAAAGACAATGAGGATCAATCAACCACGAAACGGTGATTTGACGAAAATCGAGACCCGACAGATTTCGTACGGGATAGTTTTACCACGGGATTGTAGTCATAACCTCCCACTTTACCCACACGTATAAAACGGCGCGGGGAACACTGTCACGGATCTCAAATGTGTATGCGCAGATAGGTAGCCTGATGTTACAAAGATCAATTGAGCGACGAATTAATAGTTTACTCAGGCGGCCAGTTTTTTTTTTTTTTTTTTTTTTTTTTCAAAACTGTTGGTGGAAATGATCACTCAACCAGGGGTGTCGCAGGGATATTTTTCATGGAGTAAAGATTCCACATCAGGTCACGGGCTTCACTTCTCTTCCGAAAGAAGACATCAAGAGAACTTTCCACCTTACAAAATACTTTTGTTTCGATATAAAAAATTGTACTTGTCAACATCAGTATATAAGGCCAAAGTGTTTAATAATACAACATCCAAATGGCTTATCTAAAATTCGAACCAGTAGTGCCTCTCTTACCTTTAATGCCCGTTCTAAATTGTCACAATCGGCGTCCCTACCGAATTCGCACCTGCACCCTCCCAGTCATCTTTCTTGTAAAGAGATGCATCTTCCGCAAAGAGTAATGCACACACATCACACGGAACGTTTATTTCCATACGAACCGTTACGGAGGTCGCCCCGTCCCCCACCCAATTGCGTCGCACTGCCGCTTTGAAAGAGCGCGCAAATCCGCTATTAGCTCACCGTGCCTCCTCCCGAGGTAGCAGCTGCCAGGGCAGGCAGAGAAGTTTGCGAGGGAATACCATATCTACATTTAAACGGCAATAACCGTTTGTATTGTCCGCCCGGCAAGGCGAGGAGGTTCGAATGCACTCCGCCTCGGTGCGAAGCGTCGCGGATTCGAGTCGCCCGTTGGCGCGCGTGTTTGCTTCTTGTCGCTCGTGAATGTTGTGTAGCCGAGGGTCTCGTCGTGTGCCAAATCTGCATCCGAGAAACACGCGCACGTGTAATAGATGTTCAACGTAGAGAAGAAACGCGAAGGCAGAGTCTGTCTCTCACAGATGAAGGTGGAACGGCTTCTACTAACAACATGGTCGAGGATTCTTGGTTCCAAGGAACAGCAGTGGCGTAGCGAAGTTGGGACAGCAGGGGCGGTCCGTCCCGGGCAGCACTTTTAGAGGGCGGCAAAATTTCACAATAAATAATTACATTAATATCTTGTAAAAATTGAACCGTTTCATTTAATACTTTTGTCGTACCTACGATGCGAACCGACTGAAATTAGCACGAAACCTTTCATTACTTATTTTGTGACTTCTTTAAATGAATGTGTAATAACGACATCTTGCTCATTGTAGCGATTGGAAACACAGTCTATACTGACTTTAACGGATTCCTCGTATTTTATTTTTGCTTGAATTCTTTATGACTAATATTCATCGTGAAAGACTTCTATCTTATAAATAATAGGGTTCAGTATTGTACAATAACACCTGCAAATTAAGTTACAGTATTGATAAGTCCCCTCAGGGAAGTCCGTAAATGACGCTTTGGCAATGTGAAGGAAGTTTCATTGATGGATCATCAGTAGTCCAATTCACATTAACTTAATCGCAATATGTATGCGCTTTCCGAACTGTGATTTTTGTGGTCATAAGTACGTGTAGTGATTCTTAAATTACTGGACTTGGTTGAAAATTGTTTTCTTCGAGTACGTAAACATTCGGCTATGTATTAAATATTTTGTTTTTGTTTTGTTATTTAGGTAATTGTATGTTTGACTATCAGCTACGTTGTTCAAGATTGTACATTTTAGTCTTTTAAATTGAAATAGCTCAATAAGGGGGAGGCGAAGTTTTCCTCCACCTGGGGCGGCTGACACCTACGCCATTGAACTCAAGCCACGCGATTGACGGACTTTTGTACGGTGGGTTTCAATACCTTTTCCATCAGTACGACGTTGCTCAACCAGGTTACTTGTACGGCCGTGCAATATTTTCACGCGTCCCTCTTCAAAACGCGTGTCCATTGTGTCCTAAAATACGCCAAAGTCGTTTTACGCAAATCTAATGCGCCAACGAATATAACGAATTAACCCCTAATTGAAACTTAAAGTTATGAAAAAAGGGTTTGTATCGAATGTAAATGTGCAACAATGGCAGACTAACAGGTATGGAATTTTATTTAAATTTATGCAATACAACAATCGATTTATCGTACTATAAAATATACTACAGAATTGAAAGTTTCTTAATGTTAGATGACACAATGTTAAAGAGTAAATTAGTGAACATTAAATAAGGAAAGTACACATTCAAAATAAATTCATTAATAAAATAATTTACAAGCGTGAATTACCATTATTTCCTATGGAATGTATTTGCACTCAAATCTTATGCGCCATCGAATCTAATGCACATCACGATTTTGAGATCTACATTTGGTCAAAAAAGTTTGAATTGGACTCATATAAATACGGCACGTTGGGCGCATCGGTATCTATGCCTGAAAAATTATATTCGCGCCGATTTTAGTTTAATTTTGCAATTCCAACCCCCAGGTGAACCCCTAAGAAAAGCGCTTTTATTCCCTCACTGTAGGGGCAAATGAGTTCTTGTCTTCGAACTTTCTGATTTCTCAAAGGTAAGCTGCTTAACAGACTCTCTAAGAGAAACCCGAATATTGACTTAGATCAGCAAATTAAGGACGTTTTGGGAAAAGAAACGCAGATGTTACATTTTAACTGCCTTACGTAACCAGTAACGTTTTCCTAATAACAATAACATACGTGGAAGTATTCAAAAAACATGTAAGTATTTACATAAAATAATGTTTGTGTCCTATTCCTTTTTTGTAGTAATTAACAGTTATGTAATTTTCACGTTTAAGTTTTATGTTTTTATATCCATATCATCTCTGTACTGTAACCTCAATATTGTAAAAACTAAAAATTTACAATGTAAAATATAATATATTGTATTTATTTAGTCGCTAATGACCTAGCCGTTGATGCGACTTAAAATAAATTAAATTTAAAAAAATGTTTGTGTCCCAAGAATTGATTTAGTTTTGTAAAAGGATTCTTGGAACAGATACAGACATGTTGCCACCTGTTCTGATAGATGCATTGCATAATGTTTGGTTCCGGATCATCTCTTTTCCTTCTCGCCTGTTTTTCTTGGATGTGTTATTGTGCTTCAGTAATATTTCGTTTTCGTCCCCATTGTCATCTTTAAATAACAGCTCTGTAGGAAAAGAGGCATTTGGCATCAATGCCCTCATAAAATACCGTGCTGCAAACTAAATGTAGCTGATATAGTATACGGTTAGCATTCTGACTTTCAAAATACCAGTTCTCGGGTTTCGCAACTGGGGTGGTGAATCGAGATCGGGGATTAAAGAGCGAAAACTCCTCAGTGTGTCATGTCAGGCGTGTGGTATGTAATGAAACTCTTAGTAAATACCTAGAGAAATTAAATATTCCGACAATTCCTGTCCTAATCTCCACATATTGGCTAAGTAAAGCTCGAACGACGCAAAAAATGATAAATCAATATGACTATGTTGGTACCTGAGGCGAACGTCGGGGTCATAAAATAGCTGTTAGCATGTGGTGCCAAATTCGAAAACGTCCGACAGTAAAACCCATATCAGAATTGGCCATTGGGCAACACATTCACCCCGACAGGGGATAGTGCCCGGGTCATCAAGTGTACACCGAGGGGGGCAGTTCAAGTGCAGAGAAAACTAGGGGCTTGGGGCAGTTGATCAAAAAGGAGCCCCTTATTTCACTGAAAAAATTCCCTCTTTCCCAAATCATAAACAATTCATTTCTCCATGGGAATGCATTTCTTCTAGACAAAATAACTTATAGCGTTAAATTTAGATTACAAATAAATATATTTTTAATTTTTTTAAATGAAAAAAAAAACAGAGCCCCAATTAAGACGGGGCCTGGGGCAAGTTGTTCAGATGCCCCCCCTTCTAGTCGCTCCTGTGTTCACCCACTTCCCTTCCCAACTAAGCTATGTGGAGACGACCAACGCTTCTAACTGTGCCTACTGTTTGTCCCGCGCCCCAGCGGTGCCTATTGTGTGACTCACGCGTCCTGCTCCTGGTGCACGGGGTGCAGCAGCCAGTCGGGGTCGTCCGGGTTCTCCTGGAAGAGGAAGCGGTCGCCGTTGACGCGGGCGTGCAGCGCGCGCACCTCGTCGCCCAGCCCCAGCAGCCCGTGCTTGATGGCCTCCACGGGCGCCGGCCCGCTCCCCGCACGCCCTGCGAACAAACACACACACATTCCGTAGAAGCTAGTGGCGCTCCAGCAGTTCATACTTTCTCGCACCATTTCAATTTATGCAAATTTCGATTTATGCACATACGATTTAAATTTGTGCACATGCTTTCTCGCACCATTTCAATTTATGCAAATTTCGATTTATGCACATACTTTCTCGCACCATTTCAATTTATGCAAATTTCGATTTATGCACGTACGATTTAAATTTATGCACATACTTTCTCGCACCATTTCAATTTATGCAAATTTCTATTTATGCACATACGATTTAAATTTATGCACATACTTTCTCGCACCATCAATTTATGCAAATTTCGATTTATTTATTGACTGATTGATTCCGGTGCGTCAACTGCGAAGGTCAATGGTCCCGTACGTTCGGTGCATGCTTTTTATCGAGGAAGATATTGGTGATTTTCCCAGCTGGATGGTGAGATCCGATCTTGGAGTCGGATTGTCATGAATATTCATGAATTCATTATTAAGTCTTTTAAATAGCATGCTTTGCTCAAGATCGTTACACATGTCTAACATAACGCAGTTTAAAATCTCTGAACGTTTTATCATGATGAAGACGAGACCACTACTGTCAATTCGAGAAGAGAAAACAGATAGCGCGTTAGTTTAACTTCCAGTAATCGCGTTTATAGTGCGTGGAAAACTCGCGAGTATCTTAAAGGCGATTAATATAAAGATCAGCGACATTAAGACCAAACTGAGAGAGGTAAAACCAGTCCCTAATATAAACCAGTTAGAGTAAACAATTACATTAAATATTATTTTAAACTACTCCTAAATCGTTTAGGTTGCAGAGAAAGGGGTACTCTTGAAAATGCTTTCTGCTGTTTTCGAATTCCATCGAAGTCTGCATCTCATTGGTATATGAAGAACATTTAAATTATTTTTTTAAACAAAGCACCGCCGATACACTTGGAACGAAATTTACGTATCCTAGAATATCCACTGCCGCTGCGCTCTACTCTACTTCGGCTGCAGAGGTATTGGCAGACCACACTCACAGTCCAGATGGATAATAGAGCTGTCAGTTTTAGCTATCCCACTTATACAATTCAAAATTTTGATTTTTTTCTTGGTTATATCGGAATAAACTACATTTACTCCTTAAATAATATCAAGCACTTTGCTTACTGATTCGGCTCACTATTTACTCAAGCTTTTGAACAATTTAGAATAAAGGAATTCAATGACAAAGTGCTTAGCAATTACGTGGTGTTTCTCAGTAAAATAACGTAAGAATTGTTTGTCTGATCGCATAAAGCGTTATTGTAATTTATTTTATCCTGTACAAAACAGATATTAAATGATGTAGGGAGGTATTCGTTCTGCGCTTGAAGAGGCTGGATGATAGCAGAGCGACATTGGCAGCAACTATTGCAAACCGACCTCCCTAACGAAAACCTAAAGAAGCACCACAAATTCTACACGGATCGCCCGGGATTCGAACCCCAACAGCCAGAGATGGCAGCCCAGGCAAGAGGAGCTTCGCGTGGAGGCGTACCGTTGACCGCGGGGTAGGTGGCGTCGATGGCCTGCCAGCCGCTGTAGGCCTCCGGGAGGTCGGGGCGCACCGCCCACACCTCGTTCCACATCTGGAAGCTCCACACCACGTCGGCGGCGTTGCCCACGAGCAGCGGGCGCAGGCCGTTGCGCGTGATCTCGCAGTCGATGGCCAGCGCGTCGTCCGAGCCGTGCGCCGACTCGTAGTTGGTGACGGAGCGGCACGGGATGCCCAGCGCCCGGCAAACTAAGGAAAGGAGACACACAAGAAACTCACTGAATATTCTCTGAAATAGACCAGCGAAAAGAACGTAGGGCTTCGATGAAAAGATATACAGCCGACTCCGGTTATAGTGAACTTCTGGGGACTAACATTTTTAGTTCACTACATCCGAGGTTCACTATATCCGATAATGTCACAATTTAATAGAATTTTTCCATAAATATTAATTTTATTAATACAGAGATACAGCGAAACATATTAACACCACAAACTGAAAATTTCTATATCATTTTTGTCCTTACAAAAATTAATTTCTTTTCAATCGTTTTCTTCGTACTTTTTCATTAGTAATTTCTCTAGATCCTATTCTCCAGAATTCGTGTTATCTCCGAAATTGATTCTACATTGACCTCTGTGTCTAAGTATCGTAATGCAGTCTTGACACCCTTCAATGGCTCTTGCACTGTTGGAATTTAAACTGCCTAGTGTTGGAATTTGTGGCACTGAGGCTTTATATTCTTTTCCAGAAGAGAATTAATTTCCAAGACGTATTTCGTAGGTTAACTATAGCTGAGGTTCAGGTTTACTATAACCGAGGTTTCTTATGCTTATTTGTAATGTAAGCGAAACGGGACTAGTGACTCAAGTTCACTATAACCGAGGTTTCACTATATCCGAGTTCACTACAACCGGAGTCGACTGTATTATTTTTCTCATAATAAACGTTATGTATATAACGTTATAAATAACGTTATATACGTTATAAATATCGTTAAGTAAAATATTGTTCAATATTAAAAATATATGTTAATTGAACGTACGATTACATGTTTAACGCATTTCAAAGATGTTGAGTGTCAATTTTCAATCAAGATATCAATCTGCTACTTTAGATTAAGTTCATTCATATTTTGATTGTATTTTGAAAATATCCGAAAATAGGAATATTTTGTTTTTTCATTTAATCAATATTTACATTCCAATGCTGAAGAATATGTAAATTAAATGAAAACGAGGGTTTGATATCAATTTAGCAACATCGTATTAAATTGTTCTTGTTTTCTAATGTCGGGGAACATTTACGTTAATTTCCTTAAAATAATTTGATATATCACTATAAAAGGCTTAAATGTGCTCTTGAAGGTTTCAAATGTGCCAGCATGGATTTCGTCAGTTTTGACACATCATTTTCACATCTTCCTCTTGATAACAAATCTTGGAGATATTATAAAATCAAGGTACTATTTTCTATTTTGTTATATCCGTTAAGTAAATATTTCACAAGTTATCAGGTAATATCAAGAGCATTAAATTCAGACACATTTACGTGCCAATCGAGATCCCTTTTTGCGGAATAACAGCTGTTAATCATGAAGCTAACATAATGTAAACAATAAAGAAAGGTTCCAGACCCAGTGTCACGCAGAACAGAACTAAATCAGTTGTTAAAACAATATATAAAGCTCACAATATCCCCAAAACAAAATTTATATTGAATCCATTAACTATCACACACTTACAAAAAGTAAATCGACTGTAAGAAGTAATACCAAACATGAACAATTCAATATCTCAAAAAAATTGTTTAGAGTTATTCACATCATTAAGCCGTTATAGAGCAAATAACGACCGTTGTGGAAATCCATAAATCGAGAAGATTCTCGAGCTTTTTTTACCAACCAAGGCCGTTATTTGTCATATCGGCCGGCGTCGATCAATCTTTTTCGTGAAACGTTTCGATCATCTTACAAGGAAAATTCCTAGAAATCAGAAACATCTTTCCTTTGAATAAGAGCAAACATATGCCATATTTAAAACCGTTCGATTGTTCTTAACGGACGGCAGACTTAAAATCCTTCTCGGACACCGACCGTTAAGAATGACATTTTCACGCTCTCCTTTTACTTTCTCTCTCATTCTTCGTAGAGAAGAAGAGAAAGTATTGTAATAATCCGCCGAAAAATG
The DNA here is from genome assembly GCA_011170035.1 of Teleogryllus occipitalis. NCBI lineage: Eukaryota > Metazoa > Arthropoda > Insecta > Orthoptera > Gryllidae > Teleogryllus > Teleogryllus occipitalis. The sequence continues at coordinate 3,241 of BLKR01005126.1, read as the reverse complement.
AATTTTCGACAGAAAACTCTTTATTTTACTCTGTATAAATCCCTCATGGAATCCCCCGCACTGTTAATTCCCATGTGCGGCGCCAAGCCGTCGCTCCGCACCTGTGACGACGAGCGGCGAGTGCACCCAGCTCTGCGTGCAGCGCACGGGCTGCAGCGTGCGCAGGTACTCCTCCAAGATGGCGACGCTGCCCGTCCACTGGCCCGGCACCCCGTCGTTGGCGCGCTCGCGGGCCCACGAGTCCACGGGCACGCCGTCGTCGTCCTTGAACGTCACCTGCCGCCCCGGCAGCGCGTTAGCTGCTGCACCCTTCTGCCGGGCGCTGGCGAGCAGCTAGCGCTGGTGTCCGATTTAAACGGACGGTGAATTGACGGTTTTCCAATCGGGAGTTTCAATTTAAAAAAATCAGTCGTAACGAAGCTCCCGATTGGAATTCAGCATCCCAGCACATCAAACGTCGATTTACCCTATGTTTAAATCGGAATATATACTCCGGTTTAAACAGTGCCCCTTCAAGGTCACGAGCTGTCAGTCGAGTGGGACACTATCATCCAATCAGGAGCTTCGTTACGACTGAAGTTTTTGTTGTTGGAGTTCCCGATTGAATGACAATGTCCATCTCTCCTTCCAGCTCGTGACCTTAAAGGTACACTGTTTAAATCTGAGTATAGCAGCTAACTCTGATGACCGATTTAAACAAAGGGCGAATTGACGGTTGACCAGTTGGGACACGGTTATCCAATCGGGAGCGTCAGTTTCAAAAATTAAGTCATAACGAAGCTCCTGATTCGATAACCGCGTCCCAGCTGACCACTGTCAATTCGCCTTACATTTTAATCGGAGTATAGATCCGGCAATATTTTGGGTTTCTACGAATTATGTAGAATGCAGAACGTAATTCTTATACAGTAGATGTGATAATTGACGGTATACTTGCATTTAAAAAGTAATTTCAGCAAATAGAGAAAATGAATCACGTTGTTTTTTTACATTCTAGTTATATTAACCAAGTTAGTATCTTGAAAGCTATGTACAATGATCTTTAATTTTATTTTCCGTTCTCAAGTAAATTTAACCGATAAAAATATAAGCGAAGTCTTCACCCTTTTTTATTGTGATTATCGGTGTTTTTATTTAGTTAATATTAAATGTTTGATTACTACAGTGAAACCACAATAACTCGACCAAGCATACCACAAATTCCTGGACATCTCGAATTCTATTAATTCCCTTTTCACCTTCCGTTACACACGACGTCCCTTAACAAAAAGTTCGGTTAGCTGACTTTTTTTCTGTATTCTCAAACATAACCTGATTTTTTCTTTTCCATCTTAGGTTCGAGATACCGTGGTTGCACTGTAGTGTATATTCAATGATGTTTTGAAAGCTACCACTTGCAGTAGCTAATGGAGGTGCATTGCAGGGCGGGGCAGCATGGCGAGAGCGGAGTGAGAGGGAGTAGCGGAGCCGAATGTGGCTGGTTGGTAGGTTGATGAGTGATTCCAGGCGCGTCAACAGCTTAGGTCATTAGCCCCGTAAGTGTAGTGCATGTTTTTCCTTGGGGATGGCAGTGATCTTCCCCCGCTGGATGGCGAGATCCGGCGTCAACCTACCGTCGACTAGCGGGGTTTCCCCTTAACCAGGACTCTCCCACCAGCGGGGCACCGCCCCAACTGGGACACGCTCTAAACTCCTGACCGGTCTCCCGGAACATGTGGTAGTGTAGTGCATGTGTAGTGTAAGCGTGTGTGTAAGTGGAGAGGATAAGATAAGGAAGAAGGAAAGATCGCGTAAGCGACCTAGCTGAAAAGCTAGTGTCGAAAATCCTACGCCGCCAGGACTCGAACCTAGAATCTCCCGGTCAGAGGCGCTGCAGTGACATCAGTTGATGCACTGAGCTACCGGTGCCGGATGCGTAGGCGGTGATGTACGTGGGGGAAGCGCAGTCGAGCATGGCAGGTCCCGGGACGGCAGGGTGTGGCGAGACGGAGCTGGACGAATCGGGACGAGGCGGTGCGAAGCCTGCCGTGGGGTGGAACTAGTTCTGGCGGAGCGCGGGGAGGCGGTGCGGAACGAGAGGATATGAAACGTGGCGTGGCAGAGGGAGGTGAGGCGGAGCTTGGCGCGGTGATGTGGAACGAGGCGTTATGGAATGTGGCGAGGCGGAGAGTGACGTAGTAGACAATGACAGGTCACCGTTGCTGGGCAGAGCGTGACGCGATGGTTGTTGTGGAATGTGACATGGAGTGATGGGACTTGTTGATATAAAATGTGGAGTAGGGAAGTGAGTTTTATTGGAACGCGACGTGGTAGAGAGTGGCGATGCAGATCATTGCTGAGCGGACCATGGTAGTGCGGAGTAGGGAGATATGGAATGGCGGAGCGTGCCGTGGCAGGGAGTAGCTGTCAAGAGCGTTGCTGTGTTGAGCGTGGCCTGACAGAATGTGGCAGTGTGGAGCGGGGCGGTATGGAACATGGCATTGGTGGGCGTGTCGCGGCAGGGAGTGGCGGCAGTGGAGGAGAGTGCCGTGGCAGGGAGGGGCTGTCCAGTGCACTGCTGGGCGGATCGTGGTGAGGCGTGAAGGAATGTTCTGTGGCAGGGAGTGGCTAACCAGAGTGTTTCTGTGTTGAGCGTGGCGTGGTCGTGACGGCGTGCGACAGTGTGAAGCGGAACGGTATGGACCGTGGCACAGATGAGCGTGCCGTGGCTGAGAGTGTTCCTTTGTGGAGCGAGGCGTGCTCATGACAGAGTGTGACAGGATGGAGCGGGCGGTTATGCAACGTGGCGTGGAGGAGCGTGCCGTAGCACGGAGTGGCGGCCCAGAGTGTTCGTGTGTTGAACATGGCGTGACAGTGTGGCAGAGTGGAGCGGGGCGGTGTGGATCGTGGCGTGGATGAGCGTGCTGTGGCAGGGCGAGGCGGTCCAGAGCTGTGCTGGGCGTGAAGGAGCGTGCGGTGGAAGTGCGTGGCGGTCTAGACTGTTCCTGTGTTGAGCTTGGCGCGGTCGACTGTGGCAGTGTGAAGCATGGCGGTGTGGATCGTGGAAAAGGATGAGTATACCGTGGCAGGGAGGGGCGGTCCAGAGCAGTGCTGGCCGTGGAGGAGCGTGCAGTGGCCGAGAGTGGCGATCCAGAGTGTTCCTGTGTTGGACGTAGCGTGACAGTGTGACAGAGTAGAGCGGGGCGGTGTGGATCGTGGCAAAAATGAACTCCCCATGGCAGGGCGGAACAGTCCAGAGAAC
>BLKR01005125.1:0-88433 GCA_011170035.1 Teleogryllus occipitalis | reverse complement strand
TATTAAAAATGTCAAAAACAAGATTTTCTCAAAAAACGGCACTTATTTTTTTTAACTTTTAGGTTGTGATAGTTCTAAAGTTCTTTATAAAATTGCATAAATGGAATATTGCTGTAATCTTTGCGTTTTTAAAAAAATACACAAATGTAATTATTTTGACATCTCTCTCACATTGTTAATATTTATCGTTTAATTTTATCAGCGATTCATAGTATAGCTTACAATTGAAGAGTACTTGAGCTTCAATTAATGCCGTTCAAAATTTTGTTCAAAAATCAAATGCCATTTCGATGTTTTTTGTTTTTGTTTAAGAAAATTAAAATGTCTTCTTTTGAAGTATCTTTCATTCCATTAATATTTACATTACCAGCAATTTGTATACATTACTAATACGAATCCAATGCTATACATAGTTATACATTAGATAAGCATTTTTTGCGTAATTTTGAATTTTTTGTGCTCAGCTTTCCTTGCCTGAGCGCGCAGTACCGGGGGAGGCGCTGCGTGACTTTTCGTTAAACACGTGTGGCAAAAACTCAAAATTACTCAAAGAATGTTTATCTAACGTATGACAATATACACATCACTGGATTTGTCATCTTACGCTCGTCATGGTAGACTAAAAAACGCATAGTTCCATTTGAAAAAAAAACAAAGTTACATCAATATCTCATAAAATACAAGTGATAAAATAGAAATAAATACATGTATCAATTAGCGACATTCCTCATGCACTTCCGTGAAAACTGCATTGCAATACCTCCAACCGTTCAAAACGTGGAGGAGATGCGTAAGTTACGTGACTTATCTGTATATACAGGATGAGACATTTAACTTTACCACCACCTCTGAGGCGCGTTATACTCCCTTTTAAAGATGGACAGGGAGGGCCAAAAAAGTATAAACAACCTGTAACAACTATTGTAACACAGCTTCCGGGTCAATGACCCCCATCTCGATCAGGTTTTTCGTCCAGTTTCCCTGATCCATTGAGCAAATGCTGAGATGGCCCCTTGTTTTGCTTCTGGACATAAATGTAACTTCATTTTCTGTACACGTCTTCTAGAATTCAGTGGGAAATACAATTATTCAAGTTATCGTTTCCATGTTGTCGCGGCAGGAAGTATTATTCCGAAGGACAACATGGATAAGAGCCCAAAATTTATTGCTTATTTATCCTTGAAAATAGATTTTATTACATGGGAGTTTTTTGTTTTTTTTTCTCCCTTTCAAAATTCAAAATTTATTGCTTATTTACCCTTGAAAATAGATTTTTTTTACATGGGAGTTTTTTTGTTTTTTTTTCTCCCTTTCAAAATTCAAAATTTAAGTAGTATATGACTTAGTGTAGGGATCACAGAATTTTGAAAATGTGCACACAATTCACTTTTCCCCATAGCACGTCATACGCAGTTTTTAACTGTTTTTTTGACGTAAAATAAATAAATAAATAAATAAATAAATAAATAAATAAATAAATAAAAGACCATTATTGACAACTGGGAAGCGATCTGGTTTTCAAAATCCAAGCAACAGATACCGAAAGAGATTTGTCAGGATTATATATTGTTATTAATGAAACTGTAACTAGGTACGAGTGAATCAACTCGCAAGGGAACGAACAATTGAGGTATGTAGCGAGTTGCTATGACGGCGAGTTTGTTTGTAGAGAGGCTAGCTAGAGTTCGAAAGATATGGACGCGTGACGATTAAGTCATGATATTTAAAGTGAAATACTTGCTTAAATATTTAAGTAGTAGTCTCTTCAACTGATTAGGAGATAGGCGAAACCTTGGGGAAGGTATTAGATATATTTAATCCATGGTTCAAGAAAACTGAACCAGATAATCACGAACGCGGAACAGGTTAACACATCGCCGATTTATTAGTCATCCAGAACATTCCAGGGTTTTTGCAAGTCGTTGATTTGAAAGACGTAACACGACAATTCTGTAGAGAACTGAATTGCGCATGCGCCGGCATCAAATGACGGGTCCCGACATTCTCCGTTTTGTCATCTACGACAAATGCCTTCGTAACTTACACTTACGTAGTTTTCGCCGCTACCTTTAATCACGAATTCAACACTATCACACAATAAGCATGGAAGTAATGAAATATACAAAATTCACATCAATATAATAAGACAGGATCTTAATGACTGATTTTTTTAAGTTAATTCAAATATTTCAGAAATACACTAACGTAATTGTTAAAATTTGAAGATTATGTTGAGAGTTGATTTCATATAGGGGCTTTGATTTGATTTAGGGGCCTATTATTCGTTTTACTATCTTGTAATGCTTATAAAAGCAAAAATAGACTCAAATATACACAGATATTCAAGAAAAGCTTTAAGATCCTGTTAGAGGTATTCAGTTTCAATTAGTTCCTAGTTTTAACGTATGTTTTCCATTGTATAACATGCAAAAACTCATTTTTCTGAAGATACCTTAATTCCTATTGACGGTAATGTTTACGTATTACGACAATGGATTTCCAGTCTTGCAAAAACTCTCTAATATATTTTATTTTTGTTGGAACTTTAAGTGTTTTATTTGACAATGCTCAAGAGTGAGGAGAAGGGACAGCGACGTGAGGTAAATGGAAAGCAGCTGCTACTGAATTATTTTGGAAGACCCACCAACGCGGGCGCCTACGGGAGCAAACACTGTTGCGGGACGAAGTTCATAAATACGAAACAGATATACCCGAAGAAAGACAATAACTTCTTAAAAGTTTATACAAATAAGAAAAATGTCAAGTCTCAAACCATGTTCGATGTCAGTGTCTCAGACCAATTTGCTGTTACTGCTCAAAATTTCTGTTACCAAATCTCAAAATCTATGTGTGATCGTTTTAATGTAGTGTACATTTCATTAAACAGTAAAATAGAATATTTTATGTTACAGATAGAATCACCGATATCTGGAAAACCGACCTACCTGAAGCTAAGGTAGGATCTGCCTTTTTCAACACTTTACGATTTGCACTTTGAGGCAAATGTATTCAACAATTTTATTTTTATTTTTAAAAGAGTATTTCGTAGATATGTTATAGCCAAAATCTAAAATCAGTTTAAACTGTTTTCAACAAACCTTGTAAATTCAAGTTTCAACAAACACTTTCGTAAAATGTTATCAATCTTAAACACTTATAAATAGTCCTACTCAAGTATGTTTATGGAATCAAGATGTGACAGGTATTACCTGTTATCAATAATGCAATGCAGTTAAAGTCGGTGTTAGTTCAATAACACAGATGAAGTTGTTACAACGAAAGTTTTCGTTACGTTTTCAAAATAAGAGAAACCATGTGAAGAGATATTTTTTAAATCACAATTATTTGCAAATTTACTTTAAAAAATTAAATCAAAAATCCTTCTGTAAGAAAAGGCAATATATATTTTAATTCTTCACGTTTAATACAAGTAATATAACTGTTGTTGAGACTGCAAAATAGCTTGTTTTAGGGAGAGCATCAGAGTTTTGGGAGAGCAACAGACGATGATGCGGGTTGACAACAAGGTTCCTGCTGCCTTTTCCTCCCTTGCCACAAGGGGAAATTCTGAAAGAATTATTTAAGAACTATTAGTTTACCTCAGCGTAAGAATGATTGAGTATTGAAAAAGTTGTCAGTGTTACTTCGTCTTGGCAAAAAGAAGATAGTTTTTTGTCGTAATTCGAGCGTAATAAAGGGTCAAGCAAGGCTCCGCACCAAAAGCTCTGTTCACGGAGTCTGCACAGCTGTAAGGTAGACCGCTACCAAAATGACATTCTAGCTTTTATTTCCATCGCTCTTTACATGAGCGCGGCGTGCAAGCCACTCGGATTATCAGTCTTCCAACAATGCGTTCCCATCGCGTCTTATTTGTAACGGCGTTGGATTCTCGGAATATTGATAATACGAAATGCTGTCGCGGACCGGTTTCCAGAAGCTGGCGCAATCTCGCGAGCGTCTTTGAAATCAGTTCCAAGTTTTCAAAGCAGTTTCATTCCTTCCAAAGAGTTTCATACGAAAGACGTGTCGCCTTTCTTTCTGGAAGCCCGCCGGTGGTTTTTACAGAAAAAAAAATATAAGTCCAACGCGGCTTTACATTTGCTGTTAACTAGCGCAATGTATGCCCTTTTCTGTTAACTAGCGCCAAGGAATTGTTATAAATGATTGAATTCTACGTATGGCGCCAAATTTGAATTAATTTTATCTGCCTACATGCCCACAACTGTATTCAGTACAATAATAACACTTTTTTCTTCTTCTTAAATATTTTAAACACAGTTAAACAATGGACTTTTTTATTTTCCAGAAATTCTGGTGCTGCCTTTTTATTCAATTTCATTTGGTAAGAATTGCCAGGTAATGTATAAGTGGCGAAAAATAGATGGCAGAGGAATAATATTGAGGTTACGCATTTCAGCGGAGGAAATAAATATTAAGAATGGCATATTACTTGCTAAACGAGACGATACTCCTCATGCAATATAGAGAATATATAATATATATGCTGGTGAGAAAACGGCGAACTTTAGACAGAAGAACTCTTACTGCCAGACCATAGTAATTAAAAAATAAATAACTACAATTGCTAAATTTAGAGAAAAAATTCTCTAACACATGGTGTAGGCAGAATCCATGTTTTGTTTTGCTTCGATACCGAAAAACAGATTGACAGCAAAATGTCTATCTGTTGTATCGTCCGTCTTGTTCCCGAGTATTTGAATGTAGTTTGCTTTTTACTAGGAAACGGATTTTCATGTAAACACATATTTTCTTGAGGAAAAAGATACCTACATTTACTAAATTTTTCTAGACTTAACACGACATTCTGAACGAACTGGAATGGTTTTTCATGTCATTCTGTACTAACTTATTTTATTAAAAAATTAGGCCGATAGGGGGCCAACATTTTTTATCATTTTGAAGAAAAGACATTTTCATTTTTGGGGGTATTTCACAGAGGTCATAGGCCGAACATACTATCTTAAGTAAGGAATGAACTTAAACATGACATCGTAGGAGTCATGAGAGGAGGAACATGACATTAGGAGACATCTATATATATAAAAGCAAGTCGTGTTAGTTACACTATTTATAACTCAAGAACGGCTGTACCGATTTGGCTGAAAATTGGTGAGCAGGAAGCTTAGAGCCAGGAGACGGACATAGGATACTGTTTATCCCGTTCGACAGCGTTCCTGTGTAAGAACGCACGTTTTTGCACGTTTTCGCGTGATTTCGCATGTTAGCGGTCATTGTTGCCTGTTGTAACCCATTGTTGTAACGCCGCACTGATAACAAAAGGCGATAATGATAGCCGCCTTTCGTTCGCCGTTATATCTATATATAGTCGTGTTAGTTACACTATTTATAACTCAAGAACGGCTGTACCGATTTGGTGAGCAGGAAACTTAGAGCCAGGAGACGGACATAGGATACTGTTTATTCCGTTCGACAGCGTTCCTGTGTGAGAACGCACGTTTTCGCACGTACGTAGTGCAACAAGGATAGTACAGTTTCTCAGAGTGAGTGCGACACGAGAAAAAGATGGAACCGGCTGTTAAGGCGGAACAGAGTTCGCCGGGTCACCTACTTAGATATAAACATTACATTAGGAGGAATTATCACAGCTTAATTCAGTTCATATTATTACTAAAATTTTCGAAAAGAATCTACATTATATGAACTCAAATGTCTTGAGTTTCAATTAATATCATTCCCATGTTTATATTTTTCAGGTCAAACAGGATGGAACATCTGACATTGCGGCCTGCGAAGGTGTAATAGACAACTTCAATAATTATTTGGAAGAGAGAGGTGTGAACAGACAAGAACTTAAAAGATGCTGTAGAGTGGGTGAGAACTGACATTATCGAGGATGAATTGCGTAAAAATTACATTTAAAAGGTTTCATTGATTTATCCAATTAAAAAATAAGTGCTACAATAGATCTAAGGAAAGTAATAAATTTAACTTAGAAGTAACAAACCACTTCTTTTCTGTAAAACGTTTTGGTCGCTGATTATGTTACACAAAAATTGAAAGTTCACTTTAATGTAATCAAAGTGAACTTGTGTGAAATTAGTATTGCTTTACAGGATTACGTTGCAAATATTGTGACAGATAAATTTATTTCTGTTTCTTTCATTTCTAAAAGTAGAAAATGATTGCTGGTCCTTACTGTCGAAATGAATGCATCACAGGCACTTTGAATTGGTTGAATTGCACGTTTTCAAGTCGTAGCTGAGGCTGAATATTTCAATATTCACTGTTTATAATAATGCGAGAAAGTGTGGATCGTTGCATCATCACTAGTTTCTAAACGTAGCACTAACCGAGGTGTAGCTCCAAAACAGAACAGGACAAAAATGCAGATACCATTATATAGCACGTGAAATATTTTTGTAAACTTGAAGGGTAAAGAGATGATAAAGACGAGAGCACTGTACGATGTCCGCTACCAAATACTTTCAGAGTCACTAAAAAAATCTGAATTTTGTCTTGCCAAAACTCCACCTACACGTAAAACAACTCGCCCACGTAGATATCGTACCTATCATCAAGTCAAGATTTTGAAGACAAAATGTTCCTCACAATCCGGGCTGGACGAATAGCACACACGTGATTTAATACGACATAAGAAACTTTCGTATAATTAAATGTCGTGCGGGTGCCTATAGCTGCATGAAAGAACACACGAGCGCAATTAAAATTATACGACATAAGAACCCTTTATATAATTAAATGGCGTGCAGGTGCCTGTAGCTGCAGGACACGTTCGCTATTGAAATAATACGACATAAGAAACTTTCGTAAAATTAAATGTCGTGCTGGTGCCTATAGCTGCTAGAAAGCACACACGTGCGTAATTATAACGATACAACATACGAACCCTTCGTATAATTAAATGGCGTGCTGATGCACGTAGCTGCAAGACAGCACACACGTTTGCTTTTGAAATAATACGACATAAGAAACTTTCGTAAAATTAAATGTCGTGCTGGTGCCTATAGCTGCTAGAAAGCACACACGTGCGTAATTATAACGATACAACATACGAACCCTTCGTATAATTAAATGGCGTGCTGATGCACGTAGCTGCAAGACAGCACACACGTTTGCTTTTGAAATAATACGACATAAGAAACTTTCGTAAAATTAAATGTCGTGCTGGTGCCTATAGCTGCTAGAAAGCACACACGTGCGTAATTATAACGATACAACATACGAACCCTTCGTATAATTAAATGGCGTGCTGATGCACGTAGCTGCAAGACAGCACACACGTTTGCTTTTAAAATAATACGACATAAGAAACTTCCGTATTTTAAATGGCGTGCTGATGCATGTAGCTCTAGGAAAGCACACACGCACGCTTTTAAAATAATATGACACTTTCGTATAATTAAACCGCGTGCTGACGCATGTAGCTGCAGGAAAGCACACACGTTCGTTATTAAAATAATACTACCTAAGAAACTTTCGTATAATTAAATGGCGTGCTGGTGCTTGTAGCTGCCAGAAAGCACACGTGTGTGTTTATAATTATAAAACATAAAATCGATTTTGACATATCAACGGAAATACACGGGGTCACCTGATACCGAAAAATTGGGGTTTTTCAAAACGTCCGTCTGTGAACACTACTAGAGCCTAAATCATGCGTAAGATTTGTTCCAAATTCAGAAAACCCCCAGTCCATCCGGCTCTAGTTGAAGCTTTGAAATTTTGAAAAACATTTTTTTTAAATTTTGGGGGTAATTTACATGAAGACCCCGGATATTTTCAATTTTTTTTCAAAATCCGCCCCAAAATTTTTCTTTAAATTTCTTGTAAGAATAGTGTAAAATACACTTAAAATGGTGGTGTAGGTTCGATTTTCACGGTTAACTCTGAATTTTCCAAAATTTCAAAAGTTTGATTTTTTTCGGCGTCTTCTTACAACTACACAATTGTAGACATTTTTCCTTGAAATGAAATTTGTTGTCCATAAATAGTTCTTTCATAAATGTCACGTAGTTTTTATTGGAAGTTTTGCTAGTTTTCGTGTAACAGTACAAACAATATTTGCAATTTAAAAAAAATTACATCAACAAGATTTTCTCAAAAACGGCTCCATATTTTTTCGGTGAATTTTTAGTAGGACTATTGCCAAACAAACCCTATACGTTGACATAAACGCCATATTGTTCAGTCATATTGATTTTTCAAAAATTACAAAAATGTAATTTTTTTGACTTGTCTCTCACGTCGGCAATATTTATATTAGAGGCGATTTCTTCACATTATTATATTTACAAATATCTGTGCATTAAATAATGTCATATAATGTTTCTCGAAAACTCAAAAAGTTTTTTGTGAAAATAAGCTCAAAATTCCGCATTTTCAGAAACGATTAAATGCCATTTTCTCAAAAATAGCTCCAAATTTCTTTAAATTTCTCCAATGGATAAATTGGATTGTTTGATATGACGTAAAGTTCATTTTGGTGTATTCTTTTGTTATTTAAAAAATTACGCAAATGTAATTTTCTTCAATATCTCTGACGCCGTTCATATGCACATTTCAATGGATTTGTATACATTATTAAATTTGTGAGTGGAAGGTCTTTAAATTACGTCAAATGAAGTGTTTCGAAAACTCAATAGATTCCTGTGAAAAAGAGCTTCAAATTTCGCATTTACAGTAACTCTTAACGCCATTTTCGTAAAAACGGCTCCCAATTTTTCAATAAAAACTGCTATTTAGGACGTGGTTTTAGTCTTCTTTAATGTCCTTAAGTATGTATTTGGGTTCTAATATTTGGAAACCCAAAAGTGAAGAAAACCGAAAACCCAAAAAAATGTAATTTGGGCGGCGATGCAGCAGGTAAGGAGTGGCAAGACTATACAATACCAGTGCACAAAAGCGTAATTAGAAATCTTTACTAGGAGAAAGTTTCTGTAGTACCTCTAGTTTATACTTTCATACCAGTATTACATTGACGAACTGATGTGGCTACATCGTAATTCACGTTTTCGAAATAAGCTCTCGCTCAGACCTCGTTCCATAAGAACCCTTGTGTATCCCTTGTCTTCTCTTCGGTGTTTTCGTTGGGCGCTATCACCGGATCATGTTCATACTAACGCAGTGAACTCCGCTTGGCGCAGCACTATGACTATCGCGTCACCCGACTCTGAGACGAAGTCTCCATCGCGCTGTCAGTAAAACAGTGTCCCCTATACGATACTCCGAAACGTAAGTTTTGCATCTGATGTGAATAGTGAGGGCCGACTTAAAATCAGTGTAAAATATGTTTTACATCTCGGGATTGAATAGTGCTTTAGTTATAGTGTTCGTGCATCCTGGTGTTATATTATTTCAATCAAGAAGCTTGATCCGGATCAGACCGTTCTGAAAAGTGGAACAACTCTGAAATCAGCATAATGGAGTTTTGTAGACGATTCAATGCTAATATTTATTCGACATACAAGTGGCAATGCGGGCGTGAGGAAAAAACTGCTCGATTTTGTTTTCCCTGCATTTTATTTAACAAGGAGGTAATTTTGTGGTCGAAGACCGGTTATAGTAACATGAACCATTTCAATGAGAAAAACATCAAGGGACACATCTTCATAAAAACAGTAAGGTTGAACTGGCTTTACTGGGACGTTTGAATATTTTCATCTCTTTCGTCGTGAACATAGCCCTCAGGGGATAAGGTATGAGGGTAAGGTAAGGCAAGGGTGGGTAAGATAAGAATTATAAGGTAAATGATAAAGATGAACGGACAATTAGAGACCTACAAAACACACACACACACACAGACATCCATGTCCCGGGCGGGATTTGAACCTGCGACCCTTCAGGCACGAAACAGCTGCGGTTTTTCAGTCTTAGCGACCTCGGATGTACGGGCAATATTTTACATATACTCTTATATATGTCAGCGTACAGAGGTGAGAAAACAGAAGTTTTAAATGACACCTATTTGTTATATTTGCTCCTAAAGAATTCACATTACTGATTTTGTTTCGTATCACTAGAGAGCTAGTGCATGCAATTTTGATAATATTCAATTCTAGAAATAATTAAGTTAACTCCAGTTTATATCTACATCGCTCAGAAATGTGTAATATGCCAGGTATTATATATAGAATGCAATCGAGGTTATTACACAGAACTATTTCGTGTGTCATCTCTAAAGGAGTCTTGCAATGTTGAAAATGAAATCCATACTGAAACAAGCCCTTCTTCTCTACCAGCAAAATTCGTAATTTTACGAATTATTAAGTTCGATTGATGACTCGTTTCGTTTGAATGACACTCGTAATTATTTTCCGAATAATTTAGTTATTGATTAGAGCGCCAGAAAATAACTACGACTGAAACCCGGATGTTTCCTACGTAATTTTAATATTTCTTTTCCAAAATTACCCGTGCTGGCCCAGTTAATTGCGTTCGAAGTTCATAATTGTTGCTACTTACTCTGCAACCAATTACTCAATCTGCCATCCATACGGAGTGGTGAAGAATCTGAAAATCTTACCAAAATATCTACTACTGGATTGCACGAAACGAATAATGATAACCAAATTTCTTTTAAAGAAACAAATTGGAATTTATTATAATGTGAAATATGATTCTAATAAAAGTTAAATATGAATTGTTACATTGTTTATCCAAAATGAAATTATCTTTGGTCATGACCATCTCTCTATCTTGTAGTAATTATAAATCAACCTTGTTATATTCACGGATCTTCGCGTGCTCTTCACTTCTCCATTCGATGGCGCCCCGTAGAATCTTCTCTGTCGTCGCAGCAGAATCTTCCTTCTTCATAAAGTCCTCCGCCTAATGTTCGCGATCAAATTCAAATTCTCCCAGCGATACTATTATTACCCGTTACTTCCCTTACTCGCATCACGGGTGGACGCCTACACACCTACTGACTATTACTTTGTAGAATTACTTCGTCTTTTCCCACAAGAACGTTTTATCCTAATATAAGAAACGATAGACTTAAATATACTGCACGTTATTGAATCAGATTTGGTTGTCCATCAACAGTCTTTCCTCGACTTGGTAAAATGTCAGGAGCCGACCCGCTCGTTACAGCGTTGCCAGAGTGTGTGTCACTGTTCTTCCTAAAGCCCAAAGCATCAGAACTCCATATCATCCTCCTTTGTCTAACAAAATAATACTATTTCACATCCTCTTCACCTAGCGAAAATGACCTTTTAACGCCGGTGGTTTCCTTGTCACATAGCAATCGTCCTCGCGATTGTCTTTTGACATCCCTATATCCTACTTCAAATAAATGACATTTTATATAAAAAATGGTTTGTCATTTTGATACATCACAATACATAGACAGTGGCTTCCTTAATAACTATTTTTATTTGTAACTCTAAAAGAAGTATGAGAATATAACTCATGTCTTGCACTTAGGTGGGCTACTGCAACACCTCTGAACAGGGTGATTGTAAGATGGAGCCACGAGCAATTTTTTGGCTTCACTGTTACGCAGTATAGGCACTACCAATCAATGTTCTACGTATCTTAATATTGTCCAACATATGATTTAAAATTAAATATAGGCAAAATGTGTATTCATGTGACCAATACAAACCACTTAATCTTCATAACATTTCAAAATACGTCTCAACCAACTTATTTAAGGAATAACTTGCCAGGATAAAAATGCGAATATCATAAAGATCCGAGCATTGATGTTTAAAGCGGGTCGTGGATCATTATATCACTTAATTTTTTCATCGCTTTATTATGACACTAATCACAGTTTTGTAAAGTTATAATGTATAATATCAGAGTGGATAAAAGAATTTGAATTTTGGTAGAAATTGCAAAATGATAGATAGTTTCATTGTAGTTTTATTAAGTTTCTACACTTGAGGGAAAGTGTGACAAATTACTATGTTAATTTATTAGAAAAACGTACTTTTTTCCTTTTTATAGGCAAATTTCCATCTTCACAATTCTTTTCTCTTTAACAATAAAGTGTTGGACCTTTTGCTACGAGCATGTAGCGTAGTGCATATTTTTAAACGCAGTTGAAAAGAGTTTCGGCGGACTTTCAGGTTCGGTTTCATTACAGATATACAGGAGGCTAAAATGCTACTCTGCTAGGAGGCTTGGTCGGTATTTAAGAAGTGGGAAGTAATAAGGAAGTGTAAATTCTTTCAAGTTCTTAATACGGATAATACTACCTGTTTTATACAAAAACGAAACGCTTTCCATCAATGCTGCGTACATCACCTACTTTAAAATTTAAAAAAAAGTGTTTCCATACACATTCCTCATGACAAACACTTCAATCGAGAGTGTGAGGATAAAAACATAATTTCATTAATGTTCATTACCTCTGGTTACTGATTTTGCAGGTGGAGATGACTGCGGTGAAAGAAGTTTTGCAATATCTAATTGCGCCATTCCAAAGCTAGGACCAGCGGTAAGCGTTAATAGTTCGAGTATACGAATCTGTTGCAATACTTGAATATCTACGCTCCCTCCCAGTCATTTAATGTAGTTAAGAGAGAAGATACTAGCGTCATGGTAAGGTATAACGATTGAAGCATCACAGTAAGGTCTGCACTGGCGTAGGCACTTTGCTGTATCTCCGCAAGGGGCAAATGATTGTGACTTAGACTGAATGACTTAGAAATATTTTGTGTTTGTAGTTGCAAAAGTAAATCACAAAATCACAAGATAGTTTACCGGATAATTTGCAGCAATTTTGCTCACACACACAACATTCACCGTTTTTTAAAATTTAAACTCTCAGAAAATGTTACAATATTCAACAATTATTCCTAAATTAAATTTTGCAAGAGCTGTGGAGCGTAGACGTACTTTACTGGGGGCGACCCACATGTACCTCACGCTGTTAAATAGTCACAATTAAATAAGACTGAATTTACTTATTTCGATGTTCCCCTTTATTTAAATAATTGTGAAATGTAATAACGCAGCTGTTTGTTTAATTTCGTGACAAGAGTCCGGAAGTTCAGGCGTTTATTTTGCTTAAAATGGGCACGCAAAAAGGTGGTGAATTAAAACTCGTATTATTATAAACAAAAACAGTTTTTTTGCTTCTTAACACAATCACTGAAAACACTTGATTATTCTTTATACGTCACACTTCTCTTATTTATTTATTTATACTACACTTCTCTTACACTGTCGCACAGTCCTAAGCACTGACCACAGTTCGATGCACTGGGCACAGTTCACGGCGCTGGCCACGGTTCACGTCACTGAGCACAATCACTGCACTGCTATTCACCGCGATGCACACTTCACAGCTCAGCTTCCACTTCAGACTTAAGACTGACTCGCGGTCGCCGTGTATTTATACACGGCGGGCGCCGTCGAGAATTTTCTGGACTTTGCGATTAGCGCCAGAACACTAGCTAGGGACTAGCTAGTTCGAGGGCCGCCGGCCGATGACTCAATTTGCGCGTACAGGTAGTTCGTGGTGGCCGCCGGCAGATGACGCAATATTCGTTACAGTATTTATACTGGTTAAAGTAGGAATGTAAAACACAAGAAATATTGAAATTCATAATTTAAAAGTAAGTAATGCAAAAAAATAATGCTTAAAATGGTTTACATTTTCATTAAAACTCTAAAATGTTTACATTAGCATTTACGGTGAAGGAAACTATATTTTTCTAGTAATTTTGATTGCACATAACCATCCAGTTTGACGACTATAAATTTATTTTATTCGCGACCACAAAATGTTACCGTGGACTCCCGTTTGAATCTTGAAGTGGCATCAGTGAAAACAGAATTGTAGATTCGTTCTTTGCACATGTGTAATCGCCAGAAGGGAAGAGACCGCAAGAAATACTATCATGTACAGACATCTCTGTTCTCAAATGGGATTCAAAGGCCACACTCAAACACAGGATACGATTCCTCGTGAGTGAACAAGTCTGTTAGCACCAATGAAAAATATAAAAAATGTTCACTATTTTCATCTTCCTTTCCCTTTTAGATTTTTATCTCAACCTGACACTAAAGAAAATACACGACCGTGCCTTCATGTTGTCTAGACTTGGATGTATGTTTACACCTTGACAAAATCGGTGCCAGAAGGGGGAAGGGAAAATAATAACGAAAAAGGCAAAAAGAGTCACAATTAACATAGGACTCATAAGCCAAAAACAGGTGAAAGAAAATATGCCGAAACAACACCTTAAATACAATTAAGTTATTGTACATGGTTAACGGTCATAAACACTTCACAATAATAAAAAAAACATTTTGCCAAACTTCCGGTCTCTATTCATGACGATTGCAGGATTTCGGTTTGCTACGAAAATTACTGTTTCTGAGATAACTAGAGTTTTCTGTCATATCGGGGCGGGCGGAGCTCAGAAACCCATTTTCTTTTATTTTTCAGCTAAAACATTGTGTTTGGTTGTCAATTTTTATTTTTTCGTGCACGTACGTCTATACAGAGTAATATACATAGTATAGGAAAAGTTATGTAGTGCTGCGCGGGAAAACGGCGGATTTTTGGCGGAAAATCTCATTAACGGGCTCTGGTGGCGAAAAAGTGCATTAAATCAATTGCTAAATTAAGAGAAAAAGTCCTCTAACACGTGGTGTTGCCAGAATCCCTGTTTTGTGGGTCCTTGTTGCCGAAAAACCAATTGGAAGCAAAACGTCCGTCCACCCGTCCATTCGTCTGTGAACACTACTAGCGCCTAAACCACACGTACGAGCCTTTTTCAAATTGAAGAAACCTATGTTGATCTGGCTCTAATTGAAACTTTGAAATTTTGAGAAACATTCTTTAAAATTTGGGGGTATTTTACATGACACGCCCGGAATATTTTCAAATTTTTCTCAAAAACAGATCCAATTTTTTTCTTTAAATTTCTTGTAAGAATAGAGTAAAATGCCTTTATTAAGGTGACATAGGTCTGATTTTTACCGTTTACTCTAAATTTTCGAAAATTGCAACAGTGAAATTTTTAGGTGTCATCCTATAGCTACAAAATTAAAGACAGATTTTCCTTTCAAATGAAATTTGTTGCGCATAAATAGTTCTTTCAATAAGGTCAGGTACATTGTTTCGGAAATGTTAGTAGTTTTCGTGCCATATTTGCAATTTAAAAAAATGACAAACAAGATTTTCTCAAAAATGTTTCAAATAACTCCAAATTTTTCTTTAAAGTTTTGGTATTGTTAGTGTCAAAGAAACCCCATATCATGACAAACGCTATATTGCTCTATTCTTCTGTTTTTTGAAAAAAAAATTAAATATGATTTTTCTTTACTTGTCCCTCACGTCGGTAATATTTACATTAAAGGCATTTCTTCTCATTATATTTATGAGTACATGTGCTTTCAATAATGTCAAATAAAGTTTCTCGAAACTCAACGTTTTTTGTACAAATGAGCTAAAAATTCCGCATTTTCAGAAACGCTCGAACGCCATTTTCTCAAAAATGGCTCCAAATTTTTTTTTCACATTTTGTTAATAGATACTGCTACGTACGCTGTTAAAATGACGTAAAGTTGATTTTGGTGTATTCATTTGTTTTTCAAGAATTACACAAATGTAATATTTTTGAAAAACCTCTCACTCCGTTTATATGGACATTTTCATCGATTTGCATGGATTATTACAATTGTGACTGGAAGTGCTTTAAATGATTTCAAATGAACTTTTTTCAAAAACTCAATATATTCCTATGAAAAACAGCTTCAAATTTCGCATTTACAGTAATGCTTAATCGCCGTTTTCTTAAAAAGCGCTTTAAATTTAGGACTTATGCCACCTTTATAAGCATATTTTGATCTATTCGTACAAGAAATTTAAATAAAAAAAATTTGAGCTATTTTTGAGATAATTTTGAAAATGTCCCAGGGGCTTCAGGTAAATTACCCCCATGTTAAAGAATGTTTTTCCCAATCTCAAAGATTCTTCTTGAACCAGATGGACTGGGGTATCTTCAATTTGAAAACAAAAATTCTATCAATGGTTTAGCCACTAGTGGTGTTGACAGACAGACAGACAGACGCACGATTTGAAAAAAAAAACAACACTTTTTCGGTATCAGGGGATCCCAAAACGTGTATTTCCGTTGAAAT
This sequence comes from Teleogryllus occipitalis, assembly GCA_011170035.1. NCBI lineage: Eukaryota > Metazoa > Arthropoda > Insecta > Orthoptera > Gryllidae > Teleogryllus > Teleogryllus occipitalis. The sequence goes on along the minus strand of BLKR01005125.1, from coordinate 72,326 downwards.
CTCGAAATCAATTTTCCGTAGCATTACATAACTTTATACAATGTATATTAATTACTCCGTATGTACGTACGTATACAAGAAAAAAATAAATAAAAAATATTTAAAAATAAGAATACTCAAGTGTTGTGTGCTAGGTGGCGTTTGCTGAATCATGCATGCCAGCTGCCGCGTAACAGTTCAGTGCAAGAGTTGGATGTTTTAGTTACGATTAGTCGTTCAGAACGACTAATCGTATGAAACTCTCGTTTCTACCTCGTGTCATAATATTTATCATATTCTTAAATTAACACCATCTTTATATCATTTATTAATATACTGTTGTTTAATCAGCCCAATCATTTATTTGTACCAATTGTCGTGAACCGGCTGCAAACATTATTTTTACGCAATATTTGCAGGTAGTTGGAGTAATGAAGTTTCTCTTGGGATATGCAGAGACATCCACATCTGATGTTCCAGTCACCAGCACTAAATGCTTTAAGAAATGATTAAATAAAGAATTATATCTTCGAGAATTTTTAATTTTATTTAGCAACCCTTTTCCCGATAACCTTGTACTTTCACATTAGTAGGGCTCGAATTACAAATGTGGTCACCACGTTATGATCATGCTGAAGACGTATATATCTGCTATGATCATGCTGAATATACCCTTTTTAAGGGTATATTCATGTAGGTTTTAAGTCATAAATGCTTACATATTTCGTTAATTTTAAGGTCATTAAAATTTGAGCGCTAGTTATAATTGATTATATTCTAAGTACGGCGCCAAATTTGAATTAATTCGGCCGCCTATGTGCCAAGAATATGAAAAAATCCAAGGATATCGTTGCCAGTGATAGACGAACTACTACCAAAATGCTTGCAAGAAATGATGTCAGTAAGAAGACGGCCAGTTCCGATTTAGAGACAGATTTGAAAAGAGGAAGATTTGTTTCCGGTTTGTGTCACATTTATGACAAACCACCGGCTCACAGCGCACTACCCATGAAACGGTTTTTAGCTTCACAATAGATCTGTATTCTTGAACACACACCATACTCGCCTGGTTGGGCATCTGCAGACTTTTTTCCATTTCCTAAAATTCCCTAGGTGAGCTTTGAAAGGGGAGCGTTTCAGTCACAGTAAGGACATCCAACATGCTGTGGGTCGAGAGACTGAAAGAGGTACAGATTTCCAGCGCTCTTTCCAAAAATTGTATGATCGAAGTAAACGTTGTCTGGAGGTGCAAGGGGATTATTTTGAAGAAATGTAACTACGATATTTAAGTAAAGTTCTTAGTTTGGACGCAATGCTAGTTATCTCTTTACTTCTTAGGCTCAATATGTATGCACTTATGACAAAACAATTTCTGAAATATTATGTAAACATTTCTGAACTATAGGTGCTGCAGAATGGCACAGACTTTCTTGTAGTAAAGTGTTCTAATTTCCTTGGTGTGGACTGGCTTTACGGTCTTGCCCCACTCTCTAGCCAGCTGCCATCTATCGTCGCCCAAAGTACATTTAAAAAAATATTCTCAACTTTTCAGTTTCCTAATAGTTGAACCGAAATATTCCGCCGACACGGAGAAATCTGCACAGCGATTTCTTCGGCATCTGGTCTGGACGCAGTTCTCCCGAACTCTAGTATGCTAGATACCTTGCCTGCGAGCTTGACATGCCTGATCTAGGGAATCTTATTTCTATTTTGCGGGAGCTTGTAGAGACGGTAGCTTTGGTCCAGAGCCTTCAAATGGAGTTTAGTTGCTTCTTTCCTGTGAGTTAACGCCGGGTTATCACTAAATTCTGCTTTGATTTTCGATCAAAGATCTATGAGTGCCGATAAATTAAATGATTTCGGGTTAGAATGAAAGTATCCCCGGCCAGGGGTCGTGAGTTTAAAATGTGCTTTACTTAAGAAATACAATACACTCACGAAATACAAGTTTCCCAAGTGGGCGTTTTAAATGGAATTTCAAAGAACTTTTGAACGCAATCCGAAACAGCTTGCGATATATCGCGCAGGTTAAGATCCATTACAAACACACAGGAGGCTGATTTTTGATTGATTAGGGATTCCGGGCGCGTCAAAGACGAAAGTAATTAGTCCCGTAAGTTTATGCACGTTTTTTGCTCGGGAGGTGGCCTTCCCCCGGTGGATGGTGAGATCTAGCACCGACCTACCGTCGACTAGAGGGGTTCTATCAACCATATATCTCCCACCAGCGGGGCACCGCCCCAGACGGGACAAGTTCTATGTTCTTGACCAGTCTACCGGCATGTGTGGTAGTGTAGTGCATGTTAGTGTGAGTGTAAGTAAGGGATTAGGATAGTATAAAGAAGAGGAAGAAAAACTCTTGAGTTCGTGGCGCGTTTGTTAAGATGGCATTCGCCTGTTGTTGATCGGAGAAACCACGGAAAACTACCAACCAGAGCAGCTGGCCGCTAGAATGCTCCTCGTGACAACGAATGAACTCAACCTAGCTAGCTAGTCGAAAATCCTGCCACGGTCGGAACTCTGAAACCCCCGTCCAAAGCATTGCAGGGGCATCAGTTGATGCCGTGAACCGGATACATATGACGCTAAAATGCTACTATACTAGGAGATGTGGACGGTTTTTAAGAAATGTAAAGTAATAAGGAAGTGTACATACTTACAAGTTGTAAATAGAGATAACACTTTCTTCTTCTTACTCTTCTATTAGCCTTACTTTGTGGGTTTGGCTTTCTCAATTAAGTCATTGCACCTTTTCCTATCCTCTACAAGCACACTCCACTTTTTTTGCACAACACCCTTAAATCTTGGCACATGTCATCCATCCCGGAGATCTTGGTCTTCCTCTCTTTATTGCACCTGTTATCACCCATTCCATTATCTTCTTTGGGAGTCTGTTTACCTGCATTCTTTAAATATGACCCAGCCATTTAATTGTTCCTAACCGACGTCGCATTTTGTGTTTCGTTTACCGATGCAAGTAAGTATTCTGTAACTTGGCAGCAAAAATGTTGTTAACCTCGCTTTGTTGCTACTTTTATTCACCATCCATATATGTATAGTAAAAGGCTAAAGACAGATTCCGGAGTTCAAGAAAGCATGCGCAGATTACATTTCTCCCCCATACGTCACATGAAGTTTTTACGTTTTTTTGTCTCTGCCCAAGTTCAATCCATACGGCGCTTCTGGTATGGTAGTGGTATGAGTTTCGGCAAGTTAACTTTGAGGATTGAGTGCGGATCTCGGAGCGGAAAAAGTGTTGCTGGTTGAATACACTTTTGCAGGTTTATGTAATAGTATAATATAGCGGAGCAGTCAGAAATAATAAGGAAAGTATGTGCTTTTGTAACACTATTAGTTTATTCCTGTTTTCCTATAATTAAATAATCTATATATATAAAAGAAAGCCGTGTTAGTTACACTATTTATAACTCAAGAACGGCTGTACCGATTTGGCTGAGAATTGGTGAGCAGGAAGCTTAGAGCCAGGAGACGGACATAGGATACTGTTTATCCCGTTCGACAGCGTGTTCCCGTGTGAGAACGCACGTTTTTGCACGTTTTCGCACGATTTCGCGTGATTTCGCATGTTAGCGGTCATTGTTGCCTGTTGTAACCCATTGTTGTAACGCCGCACTGATAACAGAAGGCGATAATGAAAGCCGCCTTTCGTTCGCCGTTATATCTATATATAGTCGTGTTAGTTACACTATTTATAACTTAAGAACGGCTGTACTGATTTGGTGAGCAGGAAGCTTAGAGCCAGGAGACGGACATAGGATACTGTTTATCCCGTTCGACAGCATTCCTGTGTGAGAACGCACGTTTCTGCACGTTTTCGCGTGATTTAGCATGTTTTTACGTGATTTCGCACGTTTTCGCGTGATTTCGCGGGTTTTCGTATGTTTGGGCGGAACGGAGTTCTCTGTTAAGGCGGAACAGAGTTCGCCGGGTCAGCTAGTATCACATAAAATATAGTGTATTAATACACTAGAAATATAGTGTATTAGAAATATAGTGTATACACTAGAAATATAGTGTATTAATAGTGTATCGATCATTTATTGTTTGCATGGCCGCATACTTATTGATCGTTTTTCTAGTGTTTTCTTTAATTGTAACGAGAATGGATCTTGAATGGATGATAATTTTGAAGTAACGGAACTCCACCCGATAAATTAGAAGTAAGAGCAGTAAGTTTGAAATGTTTCCATTAAAATCGAAAGGTCGTGAAAAAATATAGGGAAATTTGTATGTAGGGAGATGCGAAAGGGGGAGAAGAGTCTCAGAAAATGTGTTTTTCACATTATTTTCCGAAATAAGTGGAAAGTACCGTCGTAAAACTCTTAAATAAATTGTTGAATTATATTAATGTGTACAGTTCCAAATAAAGAGAATAGAATATTAATTTATAAGTGTGTGTTTTGTATGTATTCAAAGCACCATTGTACAATCATTGTACATCACTCCGTAAAATCCCCTTTTTATGACTCGGAGGATTCCCCGCCTCGTCGGGTCAACTCTCCTTTTGCGGGTGCTTCAACAGGTGTCACTGCAGCACCTCTTACCGGGAAGTTCTAGGTTCAAGTTCCGATAACAGGATTCTCGTCTCTAGCTTTACAGCTAGGTCGAATTCAGTCGCTGTCTGGAGGAGAATTCTAGCGGCAACTGCTATGATCGGTAGTTTTCCGTGGTTTCTCCGATCAACACCAGGCGAATGCCGGAGCAGTACCCTAACAAACTGGCCACGGACCGCGCGCGATCTTTCCTTCCTCTTCCTTGTCCTATCCTCTCCCCAGACACACACACACATACACACACTTACACTAATATGCACTACACTACCTCACAATCCGGGAGACCGGTCGGGAGCTTAGAGCTTGTCCCGGCTGGGTCGGTGCCCCATTGTGGAAGAGTGCTGGTTAGGGGGAAAGCCCACTAGCCGACGGAATCTCGCCATCCAGCGGAGGAAGATCACCGCCATCTCCCGAGGAAAAAACATGCACTAACCTTGTGGTAATAATGACCTAAGTTGTTGACCCGCCATTACCAACCAAATCCTTTTTCGTCATGAAAAGGACGACTTTCTTGCCTTATGATATTTCCTATTTATTTAGTTGTCAAGTAATTAAATAGCAGTACAATATAGTTTTAAAAAATCTTGCATCACTTTTATTTGATTGAAGTATGACATCAAGCTGGCGAAATCCAGTTTGGTAGAAATGGATGAATAGAAAAATGTTATTTGACGGTAATAAATTTGTAGATACTTTGTTAAAAAATGTGCCACTACTTTTATGATTTTGCTGTGGTAGATTGACTCGCATGATTTCAGCCTCATTGTATGTTGTAATTTCCGAAAATTTAAAGGATTAATTTTAAATTTAAATGTTTAAGTAAAAATTAATTTTGCGATAATTTATTAGTGATTAATATTTAAAAATTCTTCTTGCCCGTTTTTTATCCGTTACTTTGGTCTTCCGGCGCCTAAACTTCTTTTCCAGTCTTCTCTGTTCTTCCAGGAATCAGGAGGTAATTTCCATTTCTCGTTTCCCTATTGTCGTTCCCAAGTAGTTTACGTTTAAAAATTCTAATATTAAAAACTACTCTTATTTGATTCTGCAATAGTTAAGACAGCTTGTTGGGCCTAATAAAATTTGAATTAAATATCTTATCGAATGATATACTGTGACGTTCTGAAATGTAACGTTTTGATATGCCCGATTTTTGTATGATACACCAGCACAATAAAACACACCAATTCTCAGGACATGGCCTTGGGAATATTTTCAAACGGAAAGCATCCAACGAATTACGTAAAAATATTTCAGATAATTATCTAAATTACTATACTAAAAATATGTTAAACGCTTTCGAGTTGAACAAATAAACTTATTCTTTTATTTAAACAATAAAATTAACAACAGAAACTATTAATATCTACAATAAAATGTCACACCCTGTTACAGGCTTTTGGTTCTTCTTTCACTAAGAATACAGTTGTAGTTGTTGTCAGTGATATAAGAGGGTAACTGACTTATCTTTCTTTCTTTCTTTTTTTCTTCTTCTCAGTTGTTTCTAGCTCATGCATCACACAAATTACAACGTCCGCATTCAATTACTGTAGCATTGGTTCCTTTTTAAAACATAGCCCAAAACGACTTCCTCCAACTTTTCTTTTCCATATCATACTGCTTTCCCAAAGTCTTCTTTCCTCTTTTCATTTTTTCTCTCCTCGCGTAGCAATGATTTCAAAATTTATACATACATTTAATATGTTGCAATACCAATATGATTAAATGGTAATGTTGATTACACTTGGTTCTTTAAAAAAGAATCCCTGTTAAAAGCTTTATTAGTCAGGTACATTCCCACATAAAGGGGTCGACATTGAAATTAAACAATATGGATTTGTGGTGTACACGTCTTAGTAGTATTGAATAATCGAACTTATGCAATGGTTACGTAAAAACGAATATCGGATTTCCTGCAGGTGTCATCAGTAGCAAAACATTACTAGAGAGGCAATTGAGCGTCATTATGTTAAAAAATTTGAAGGATTATTACTCATATGATTGGCTCTATTACGTCTTACGGGTCCTGTTATAAAATTTGGGAGTATTTTAGTCGCCATTCCTGAGATTTGTGCCCAGCTGAATCTCCGGTTTTTAGTGAAAATCAGCCATGAACATCGGCACATTCATTGTCCTGATGCTCGCCTTAGCAACCTACGGTGTGGTGAGTGTTGCTGTCCACAGGTTCTGTCTGTAGTCAATTCTAGGTCAAGCTTCGACACAATAAATGCTGACCAGCTACATTTTCTGTCTCAATAAGAGCATTGTTTAGATTGTCGAAAATTTGGCAACAGTTTCAAATTTCGCATGGATGTAGTAATTGCTTATCTCGTGAATGGCAAGCCAATTCTGATCCCGGTCTTTCATTACAAATTCATCATTCTAATATTTATTGAGACATTAACTATATTACTAATTTAGAATATTCTCATAAATTGATCAAACACTAAGCAGATCATGGACCTGTGAAAGATGTTAATAGTTTCGTTAATTTCCCAGAAGAACTACAAAAATAGAAAAACGGTTTCGATTTTGACTGAAAAATGCATATGATTATGTCAATCCGCAATTTCTCACACCTGATGTTACGACTGTAATTGGAGACGTAGCTACATTCTTGGGTCTTGGTGAAGATGGTCGCAATGAGTTCTGTCACTTGCATTACTAAATGTAAACAAAAAGAGTTTAAGCTACTTCACATAGGTACGCAATGTATCTAACTTTGATACAGGAACATTTTTGCACATGTAATATCTGGTTTTACGAATTTAAAGAATACTTGTATCTAATAATTAGATATCAATGGTTTGATTTAGGTTTTTATTTGTCTAGAATTTGTCACAAAATCATTGTTGCAATTTATGCTCTGAATAGACAATGCACCGCCGTTATTATTGGAATAGTTTACGTGATGATGCACTATATCTTCAGTAGTTTCTTCACAGTGAACTGTATTAGCAACTCAACAAAAAACACAAAGAATTAAAAAAACACTTGTTTCTTAAACCTCGTGTCCAGAACTGACTTTATTTAAATTTTGTGAAAGTGTCATTCGACTCTGTTTCCTGATAGGGGAATTGATAAATTGTTTTCAGACCTGGCCAGAACATTCAAATAAATGTCCCAAAACATGTTTTTGTGAGTTTTGGTGCTGCCATCTACATGAGTATGCCGGAAATTAAAACAATGCCACCTAAATACATTGATGTAGGTGGCGTTGATTAAACTGCAGGACCCAAAAGTATTTTTCGCTCAATACCGCCATAATTTGCGTTCACAACATTGGCAACACTGATGTTGACATCTAAGTGAACAAATGAAGTGAATTTTAACAAATGAACGAGCAGCATATTTCATTTTAATTTTTATCCATAGACCTAAAAGCATGTTTTTTTAAATAAATTTGCAAAACCTACAAATTGAATTGCCTTGGGACTTATTAAATTTGAAGAATTTTAAGTGAATACGGAGAAAATAAAACTGTGAGTAATGTTACAGAATGAATGAATGTTGTTACGCTCGATTTTTCCCTTTTACTTTCCTAAGTATACAAATACCGATTTTGTAATGAATGTGACCCGCAACTTATTCTTATTAAACGTAACTAATACCTTATTCACATTAACTTACAAAATAGTCGCCTTCTTATGTATACCTATACATATATTTGCATACAAAATTATTAATAGAGCAAGTGCAATTAATAGAGCAAGTGAAAGTGAACACAAATTAGACTGAGTTTGTAAAGTTTTCATCTCTTCAAAAATTATGGGAGAAAAATCTGGAAGCAAATCCGGGGAATGACCGAATAAAGTTGATTTTCAGCAACAGTTTTTGAAATATTCGAGAATGAACTTGTATTAGGATTCGAGAATAACCCGAAGAACAGCTTACATGTGAGATTTGTGCATATTAGCAAAAATAGAAAAAAATGTAGCTGTACTAAAGGGCACTATGCGCGTCATCAATACGTACCGCGTATTTTTTACGGCGATTATAATTTTGAAATTGAAATAGTACCAGTTCATATTCCGTATGGAGGTAACATACAAGACCATTGCATGTTGGAAACTTTTGAAGGGAAGTATATCAGCTACTCATTGGCAAGTCCAACGCCAGATATTGTAAGAACAAAGCTACGCATGAAAGAAATGAAGAATGAAAGAAATTTTCAATACATGAAAACACTTTTAAAACAGTTAACAGCGTCGGCGACGCCACATTCCACTAGTTTTTAGTACGATAGCAACTGTGATAGTAGTGAACATGACAGGGTAAGGCGGGCAGGAGCCCGCCGAGGACGAGCAGGGAGGATTTGGACAAATCGGTGTCAGGCAGGGCACGCCAGAGCGGGGACATGCATTAGGCAAAATTCATTCCTTTTCCAGTATGAATAGATAAATATGACAAATAAACAGATGAATATGATAAATAAAATTGAATTTGGCTTTAACCCCCGCCCCGGAGTGATTTAATTGCACGGTCGGTTTCTACTAGTAACAAGACTACTGAAAAGTCTATTAAAATTGAATGTTGCATTTACTGATAGGTGCGGTAAGATGCAGGGCGGTCTGTCGGTGATATTTTAGGGGGGAAATTAAAATGTCTCCTTGTTTGCTCCGAGTCACGACAGTGACTGCTGACCTGCATGAACGTGAAATTGATGAACACTTAAAGCAGTAATTTATTTTACTGAAGTACTGTGTAATAGCTATGTAGCGGATTTAATGAAATGTAATTTTTTTCTTTTCACTTTAGAAGAATGCCGTTTAGATTAGAAATTCATTTTATGTTATGACAAAAGGAAATGACCCATTTTTATTGGAAATTATTTTGTATTTTTTGCAGATTTCGACTAATAAGTCATTTTGTACATTTTTCCGTAATTTGTAATGCATGTTTGCTAATTTCATTTCTTTTAATGTCATTAATAATGGTATTTGCTTCAAATAATATTTATGAGATGCAACAAATGTTCTTCACAGAATTACTCAGTAGTCTATTCGATGCTCAGAAATTGTTTTGACAGCCATTGTAAGTATGTTTCTCTTCATTTTTCTTTGGTTTTAGGGCATGTTGAAAGCATTTAAGAGAATTTTATTGATAATTTTTGACAATGTTTTAGATCATAAAAATTCGCTCCCTAGTAATAGGGAAAACGGTGAAATTAAATATGAGTTTTACTTGAAAAAATGTGAATGTTAATGTGACTTGTTCTGTACAGGCTGCCGAATCAAGGTACGAGCGGGACAGCCCAGGAAAAAACAAAAAGTCCACGGTACAAATTTGCTTGGATGAAACAGGAGTAAGAGACGGTAAGCAAAAAGAACTTGGTAGCAGAACTAACTTTTGTGTTATTAAAATTCACTTCTTAAGCAATTACAATTTAAACTTCTAAGTGTTATCTTGGTAACTAATTTTGTATTTCGCATTTTGGATAAATTGATTGATTGATTTTTTCGTGTTTCCGGGCGCGTCAACTGCTTCGGTCATTAGTCCCGTTAGTGTAGTGCATGTTTTTTCTCGGGAGATGGCGGTGATCTTCCCCCTCTGGATCGCGAGATCCGGCGCCGACCTACCTAGTTGGCTAGTCGAGTTTCCCCCTAACCAGGACTCTCCCACCAACGGGGCACCGCCCCAGCCGGGACAAGCTCTAAGCTCCCGACCGGTCTCCCGGAATGTAGTAGTGTAGTGTATGTTAGTGTAAGTGTGTGTGTGTGTGTGTGTGTGGGAGAGGATAGGACAAGGAAGAGGAAGGACAGATCGCGCGCGGTCCTTGGCCCGTTTGGTCCCTCCCGGTTAGAAGCGCTGCAGTGACATCAGTTGATGCACTGAGCTACCGCTACCGGTGCATTTTGGATAGAGCTTACTTCAATTTATGTGACTTTAGCGTTACAAATATTACAAATGATGAGGGATAAGAGCCCTAATTTATTGCTGGTTTACCCTTGAAAATAGATTTTATTACATCGCGCGAATATTTTTTTAACGATCCTTGCAAAAACGCTCATTTTCTTTCTGTTTTCTTCAAGTAGTATATGGCTTAGGGTAGGGAACTCAAAATTATAAAAACGTGCACAGAGATCACTTCTCCCAGTTGCACGTCACACGCAGTTTATAACTGTTTTTGACGTAAAATCAATTTAAAAAATTATAATTAGCCTGTTACTGAGTTGCATCTTCCGCGTCGTCGGACGAAAAGGTAACAATGGATAAAGAATGGTGGAAACGCTACCAGATCTCTCGACATCGCACCGGGAGCGGTGGCTCAGTGCATCAACTGATTTCACTGCAGTGCCTATGACCGGGAGGTCCTAGGTTCGTGTCCCAACGGCAGTAGGGCTTTTTGATACTAGCTCTTCAGCTAGGACGAATTCAGTCGCTGTCTGGAGAAGTCCTAACGGTTGGCTGCTCTGATCGGTAGTTTCTCCGATCAAACCAGGCGAATGCCTGAGCAGTACCCTAACATACAGGCCACGGACCGCGCGTGATCTTTCCTTCCTCTTCCTTGTCCTGTCCTCATCCCTTACACACAGACTAACATTCACTACACTACCACGCATGCCGGGAGTCCGAGAAACTTGTCCCGGCTGGGACGGAGCCCCACTGGTGGGAGATACCTAGTTGGGGAAAGCCCCGCTAGTCGACGGTAGGTCGGCAAGGGATCTCGCCATCCACCAGGGGAAAATTACCGCCACATTCCAGATGAAAAAACATGCACAACACTTACGGGAATAATGGCCTCTGTATCACATACTACCCATATGGGACTAATCTCTCGGTTTGACGCCCGGAATCACTAACAATCAAGCAATCAATCGACATCGTCTGTTGTTCAAACATTTTTATTAAATATCTCAAACTCATTATTTATTTCACTTTCAATGGAGGGAGATACTGAAGTACAGTCGGCAACTGACTTGTTTGGGTAGGGGTGGTATAAGGGGAGCGGAGTGTCTTATCTCGTACATACGTCAGAGGTACTATGACAACCGAGCCATTATTCCTACTCCTGTCATTGGACGTGTTTCGACACTCGTTCTTCGTTAATCACTCATGTTATGGCTCAGACCAGGCTTGAACCATGGTTCTACCCCACGTGTTTTCTGTTGTGAGAGTTTGCTTACATTATTCTTATATGTATAGCGTTTTAATTTTATTTTTTTTTGTGACGTTTGGTGGAACGGTATGGCTTCTGTTCGTAGCAAAGGTCAAACAATACACAGTGAAGCTAGGGAAATCATACGTCTCGTCATTAAATGTGACGAAGAAAAGAATTCGGGCTTTCTTCAACACACGCTGCATAACAGCAATTTTCGGGAAGCAAACTGTACTGGAGTATCTCTTCGAACAGTGACATCAATTAGAAAAGAAGGGTTTGAAGCTGACAGGGAATTCCTGAGTACTCCTGGTAAGATAATAATAATAATAATAATAATAATAATAATAATAATAATAATAATAATAATAATAATAATAATAATAATAATAATAATGTCTTTATTAATGGCGAGGCTCAGGCCATAGGGCCTGCTCTTCCGCCTAACCACTGAGTCTACATTGATACAGAGTAGTAACATATAAGAGGGGAGGGAAATCTGTACATTTACGTCTGGGAGTGCAAAACTAGGGACCATCCCGGCATACGCCTTAAGCGATTGAGTAAACCCAGAAAACCTCAATCAGGATGGCGGCTTAGGGCCGAACAGCATTAATGTATAGAAATGGAAGAGAAGAGAAAAATGAGAGAAAGGAATCATAAATGAAAATGAAGTAGAAAATATGAACGAGAGAGAAGAAAGGAGAGAGACTAATGGGGGGACAAAGTGTACATTTATGACTGGGAGTGCAAAGTAAGGGATCATCCCGGCGTACGCCTTAAGCAATTGAGTAAACCCAGAAAAACCTCAATCAGGATGGCGGCTTATGGCTGAACATTAATATAGAATAATATGGTATGGATAGTAGTGAAGGTGAAGAGATGAGGCGTTTAGGGGAAAGGGTCGTAAAGACGTAAAGGGGGAAGTCTGTGAAGGAAAGGGAAGGAAGAGAAAGCGAAGAAAAGGAGGAAGAAGTAGGTGGAAAAGTAATTTTTTTCTAGAAGCGGTACAGAAATGTTACGTTTGGTATACATTAGCACTTTACATAAATATACAAACATTTGTAACACCAGAGAAGCACAATAGGCTCTAAGTTAATAGTACCAGTAATTTAAAATATAATATGGACAGTATTAAGAAACAATGTAAAAGTACAATAGGATATAAACATCAATTGTAATTATTGTTGAGGCCAATATATTGTAGATATAACAATGATGACAGTTCAAAGATTCTAGCATTTATTTGGAGCGTGGCTAATCACTTTTAAATATTTTATTTAAACAATTTCATTAGGATACACATAAAATATGTGGTTGTTAATAATTTAGATGGTGTGAGAGGGAATGAAAAATGAGAATACAGTAATGAGGTATGGGGTAGAATTTTGAATTTAAAGAGTGAGGAAAGTGCGGCGTTTACGGGGGCGGGGACTGGGTGCTTAGTAGTGGGAAAAGTCTGGAGGATGGAGAGGACATTAATGTCATTCTATATGTCGTTATACCTTACCCAAGTGTTTAATCCTTTTTTTGAATTTACGGAAAGTATTCGAATGTTTTAGACTCCCTGGTAGTCTATTCCAGGCTCGGATAGCTGTAATGGTGAAAGATTTACTGAAAGAAGTGCTGTGACGTGGTAGTACATAGAGCAGAGCTGAACTACGAGCTCGGTTTAAATTCAGAGGATGGAATTTACTTATTAGACGTGTTACATGAGAACCGTGTAAAATTTTATAGAGAAGAAGTAGAGAGTGAAGTAACCGTCTTTTGTCTAGAGTAAGCATATGAAGCAAGTCAAAAAAGTGCGATACATGATCGTATTTTCTTAGATCAAAAATAAACCGTACGCACGCGTTCTGTGCTACTTGAAGTTTTCGTTGTAATTTAGATGTCATGTTTGTCAGAAGAAAGTTGCAATAGTCAAAATGTGGCATGATAAGTGATTTAATGAGTGTCTCACGTGTACTAATTTGTAAAAGCGTTTGAAGGCGTTTCAACGAATGCATTGTGACAAAAGAAAAGGTCATATTGTGAAGAAAAAAATCCACATTGATGACTTTGATAAGAGAGTGATTCGTTATTAGATTCATGATTTTTATACTATTATAAAACAAATACGAACCGCACAAAAACTGTTGACGGCTACGGAAGAGAAAATTAATTTTCCTTGGGATGTGCACATATTACGACGCTTGCTCCATGCCATGGGTTTTAAGTGGAAAACATCGTAACCTCCCACAAGTTTTGATTGAACGACCTGATATGCTTGCTGGTAATTAGCGCCAAGGAATTGTTATAAATGATAGAATTTCAAGTACGGCGCCAAATTTGAATTAATTTTGGCCGCCAATGGGCCAACAATGTGTTAAAACATTTTCAGTTGTTGAGGCAGGGCAAGGGCGTAGTTATATTTTGAATATTTTCTGTGTTTGCGGTCCTTTCCGCGAGGACGCAGATGCCCACGCTGTAACTTGAACTCTTTTGATAGATTGATTGACTAGTTATTTCGGGCGCGTCAACTGTTGAGGTGAATAAACCGTAAGTGTAGTGCATGTTTATATCGCGGAAGGTGGCGGTGGTCTTCCCTCGTTAGATGGCAAAATCCGGCGCCGACCTACCTGTCGGCTTGCGAGATTTGTCCCAACCATGTATCTCCCACAAATGAGGCACCGCCCCACCCGGAACAAATTCTTCTAAGCTCCTGAAAGGTCTACCGGCATGTATGGTAGTGGAGTACTTGTTAGTGTAAGTGTGTGTACGTAAAAGGTGAGGATAGGACAAGGAAGAGGAAGGAAAGATCGCGCGCCGTCGGCATTTGCCTGGTGTTGATGGGAGAAACCATGGAAAACTACCGATGGGAACAGGTGGTCACTAGAATTTATCTACAGACAGTGACCGAGTTCGACCTAGCTATAAAGCTAGTGTCGAAAACCCTGCTACCGTCGAAACCCGAACACTAGGACCTCCCGCTCACAGACCCTGAAGGGGCATTAATTGATGCTCTGAACCACCTAAGCCAACCTATTCACCTCTTGAAACTTCACTATATTGCTCCGATAGCACAAATGTGCTCTACATCGACAAATAGTAAATTGAGATTTTCACTTGTTAGTAGTCAGGACTGCCAGTAAAAGGACATTTAGTGCTTACCTAAACAAACAATGATGCTGGAGTCTGTCTTTGACACCCCCATTGGTATGCAACTGTTAAAAAAAGAAGTATTATAATGGGTAACGTACCAAACAAGGATCTGAGTGATAGAAAGAAAACGTAGACTGTACAAGGAATATTTCTTACTCATTCAAATTCAGTGTTAAAATTGATTCTGTCTATGAGCATTATTTGCTGAAAACCAAACTAGAGTAGGCTTCTGTCCGTCCATGCTTAGTGGCCTCGTAATACGAAACCCGAAGGTTGCAGAATGCCTAAGGACAGGCGAGATCCTGGCAACCCATTGTTGTCACGTGGCATCGAATGTATGGCACTTCTACACCAGGTAAGCCTTGTGGCCTCGCAAGCAGAGGCGAGGGTATCATCGGGTGTTAGCTTAACCTTTCGATCGTCAGCTGACGCTCCCTGTCCTCAATTAACTTTACTGCTTTTTTTACATCCTAGAGAATCTTGACCCTACCCCCCACTCTGTAATTCCAAGGTGACTCGTAAGACCATTGCGACTCCTAAGACCTCCTGCCGCTTGTGACTCGTAAGTCTCTGTCGACGCTGGCGCCCTTTTACTGTTATGCTGGCGTTACACTAGCAATACGTTTCCGCAGTATCTTTCAGCAATTTGTTTCTGCTTCTTGCGGTCAGCTCTACGCTAGCAAGGAGAGGCCATATATTGGCAGAAAGATCTGAGCAAGATCTTTCCGGCAAGATACTGCCGATCGTTTTACATTACGACCTTTTTGTTGCCGTGTTTGGTGAAGTCGCGAAGAAAATGGCGCGTGGAATTAAATGAAGTTGTTCTTAACTTTTTCCGACAAAGCGAGTAGGTAGCAGAATATTCAAGTCCCGGTCGCACTTATTGTGGTAAGAGATGAAAAAACGCCGACATTTGGACTCTTGATTAGATTTTAGGAACAAAGGAAATAGGGTTTTATGCAAATTGGGAACAGGAGTCTCGATATTTTACGTAACATAAAATGTTTTCGTGGACTTCACTTCGATTTACATGGGAGCAAAGTAATATTCTTTTTATAAACAGTTCAATAATTAAATCGACAAAAATGTTTTAAAATACCCATTACCTACTACTGATATATTATGTTCAGTTTCATGTATTTAACCACAAGATGTTTGATAGACAGCTAATTACAAAGATCCTATTATTAATTTATACACCTAGATACAGAGTTTGGAAATTACGCAGCGACGTTTCGGGGCACACATTTTCCTATCCTCAGGCTAGACTGTGTAATGGAGAAATTATGAAATGATTACTGTATAATATGATAAGAAAATACTACAAAGAAATAAGAACATTACAAAGAAAACATTCATGGCACTCGATATAGTAAAAATATATAGACTCACCAATTTAAAACTAACAAAACATCAAAAAGAAACCGAAGTAAAATACATATTTGCAACAGGGCGCGCAAACGCACGTCTGGCATGGCAGTTAAAACATGATTAGAACTCAATGTAAACTAACAGCTGTCGGTTGGGAGGTATTCCAAGAAGAAAGGGAAGGTTTAAAATACGTTACAACAAATACAATACACAAATTACAAATTACACAATTTAATCGTTAAATATTTATGTATGGTTGCTTGTTTGTTGTAATTTGTGTATTGTATTTCTTGTAACGTATTTGGAACCCCTTACCTCCTGGAATACCTCTCAACTCTACCCAACCCTACTTGCTCATTTGTTACACATAATTCCCAGCTTAAATTATATTTAAGATTAAAACACAGTCGATGATCCTTAAACAGATTAAATTTTGTAAAATGTGAAATAGTAGTTGGTCAGAGGAGCTTACGGCTTAAGCCTCGCCACAAATAAAGACAATTTTATTAAATAGAATAGTAGTAGGAAAATCATCACGGGATCGGTCAATTAATGGATTACCTAGTTTGCCAACGTTTCGGAATATTTTATTCCATCATCAGGGCTAACAACCAAAAACACAATCACAATAAATACGGACAAACTCTTCTGAACAACAACATACAAAAACATGAATGAACATACATGTGGAACAATAATTACACCTACCAATTTGCGGGTGTCACTTGCGATATGTTTAAGCAAGGCAACCGTCGACTCACCATAGAGGAACCTCATTCTTTGATAGAAACCGCTGTTGTTGTCTTCATAGTCGTCTTCATTCGTTGTGGTGTTGTCCTCCATATTCTCTTCCCAGTTGAAATTGACCATTGTAGAAATCACGACCGTTAATAAGTAGGAAAATGGATCACGGGATCGGTCAATTAATGGATTACACTAGTTTGCCATCACGGGATCGGTCAATTAATGGATTACTCTAGTTTGTATGTTGTTGTTCAGAAGAGTTTGTCCGTATTTATTGTGATTGTGTGTTTTTAGTTGTTAGCCCTGATGATGGAATAAAATATTCGAAACGTTGGCAAACTAGAGTAATCCATTAATTGACCGATCCCGTGATTTTCCTACTACTTATTAACGGTCGTGATTTCTACAATGATTAAATAGAACATTACGTGTTTCAGATGTTTTCAAGAAATTCTACAGTGGAAAACCTGATGCCGGGGTACGAATTTACTTATTCAACTTATTATGTTGCACACAAAATGTATTAAATTGAAACCAAATTTATTAAAAAGATATAGCATTTTCATTTTTAAATCTTTTTTTGAGAAACTCTCCGAAAGAGATGAATCTATATTGAATCACATTTATTGTCACTTTATTCCAATGTGGAAATAATATGACTAAGTATGTACTTTTAATTTCCCTGTATTTTCATTTCTTACTCGAGAAAAAATTTATGTGACAATAATGTTCGTTCTATTTAAATTGAAAAATATTTCAACACAGTTAAACAAATTATTCTTTTTTAATTTCTCAGGCACTTGAATTTTGGTGCTGCATGTTTAAGAAACTTCATCTGGTAAGTATTATTGGTCACAAAATAGTGAAAAACAGATCAAATGAAACTAATGGTGCTACAGAAAGACACGACTTTCTCGCACTAGTTAGTTCTTAAATCTCTTTAGTCTAGGTTAGCTTTTC
Source organism: Teleogryllus occipitalis (assembly GCA_011170035.1). Lineage (NCBI taxonomy): Eukaryota > Metazoa > Arthropoda > Insecta > Orthoptera > Gryllidae > Teleogryllus > Teleogryllus occipitalis. The sequence goes on along the minus strand of BLKR01005125.1, from coordinate 54,461 downwards.
AGCGTTGCCACCCACTCCTCTTTATCCCAGCTGCTATCGGCTCTAAAACGACATTTATTCAAATTTTGCATCCCCAAATAGAAGAATTGAAATATGTATTTAAGATTATTACGGTAGAGAAAAACATATTTCTGTACGCAAATTTTCATTGAAAAATTTGCAGCCGTTCATGTGAAAATGTTTGAGTGTTTCTGAAAATGCGTAATTTTTATGCTCGTATTCACAGAGAAGTTTTGAGTTTTCGAGATGCTTTTTAAGAAATCATTTAAATGACTTGGATTTACAAATGCAATAATGTATAGAAAAATGGCCAGAATATAAATTTTAACGTGAGAAATTGCTGATATCTTAAGCATTAATAACAGAAGAGCTATTTAAAAAATTCATTTGGGTGATATCTGAAAAATCAACAATATGCCGTATATGCCATGTAATTCAGTGAATATACCACCATCCGAATAAAAAAATGTAAAAAAAATTGGAGTAGTTTGTCGAGAAAATAACGTCTACTTAATTCTTATAAATTGTACTAGAAAGTAGGTGCCTTATAGAAGCACCATAAATTTGAATTGAAAAATTTGTGCATACTTACGTTTTTTCTCAGTGTATATGCATTTGCCATTCTAGGGTCGGAGTAATCAGACTTTTGCCAAAAAGCGATATTTTCAGGCCTGGATCCAGTTTAAATGTATTACCAACGCCTTGGGGTAAGAGCATGGCATATTCCTATCACCATAGATACTTGGCCTACCACTTTTCCTTTCGTCACACAGCTATAGAAACGATTGTAGTATAAATATAAGTTCAAATTCATCTTTGCCCCAGCCGGGATTCAACCTCGTCCTCAGAACGCTAGTACGCGCTAGCCAGGCCAGGTGACTTTTCCTCACTAACATTGTTATTCCCTGGCGTAACACAATTTAATTTCTATTCGCAAATCTTTATTTCCTCGAATACACAGTGTACAGAATAAAAAGCATCATAAATGGCCCGAGTTACTAAACTTTTCGTTGTTCTTCCAAATGTCTTGAGCTACAGTACAAAATTTGTTTTGTGTAGCTTAGTGGAAGATTAGTATACTCTTTCTGAATATATTCTTTGCTTACAAATGTCAATGCTTAATTTGTTTCATTTTACTTTATCGCATATGTACGTATATGCGGAGTAAAATACATATTATAGCCAAAGTTATGTAATGCTGCGGAAAACTGATTTCGAGACTTCAACGAAAATGCACGTTTCGGGGGTCAACTGATTACGAACAAGTATTTTTTCAAAACGTTTGTCTGTTGTGTGTGAACGACACTAGCGCTATGCTTGGATTTTTTCCAAACTGAATACACATCTGTCGATTTGGGATCTCTCGAAGCTCTGCGATTTTGAAAAACAATCATTATTGGGTGGGTTTGGGGGTACTTTACATGAAGCCCCTAGGACATTTTCAAAATTTTTCTCAAAAATTGCTCCAATTTTTTTATTAAGCTTATTGTACGAATGGAGTAAAATACACTTACAAAAGATTTTCACTGTTAATTCTTTTCAACAACGGCTCCAAATATTTTTTAACGAAAGTTTTCATACATATCTTAAAGTAATATTTTGGTTCTGTCAGGAAATCGGAAAATTGCGAAAATATACTTCTGAGGTCCCCTGTCACCGAAAAATTGTTTTTTTCAAAACATATTTCCAACCGTTTGTTCGCCTGTCTGTCCACCGTCTGTGAACAACACTAACGCCTAAACTATGCCTGGATTTTTTTCTAAACTGAATCGATCTGGTCTCACTCGAAGCTCTGCGAATGCTTTCTTTAAACTTGCAAAATTGACATAGTGGTCAAATACTCCTCCAGCTTATTGATATTCTACATCCTTCGAAGTCTTCGAAACTAAAATTGTACAAATAAGTCCCGTTTCATATTGCCACTCCAATTGAAATTTGATATCTTCTACACATATTTTTTAAATAAGAGTATAAAATATGGAAAAATAAATAAATTCTCGTCATTCTAAATCTCACCACTAAAAGGCATAACTTCGACATTTTACAAGATTTGAAACAAACGGAAAGGCAACATATTAATATTTTAAAATTTGTGTTTGAAGTGGTCACCGGGACGCTAGTGGTGCTGTGTTACAAACCTCTCTATATAGTGTAAAGAAAATAATGAAATGTTGCCGAAAATCGATATTGAGTTTTCGACATAAACACATCTTTTAGGATCCACATATATCGAAAATATTTTTCAAGAGTCTGTCCTTCATCCAATTACTCCTTTCTTTTGCCTCTCTGCCCGTTCTTCCAACTTTACATCTATCCTTTCGACTCTCCTTCCGTCCTTTCGCCTCTTCGTCCCTCATCCGTCTCCCTCCGTTCGCCCTTCCTCTCGCCTCTCCGTCAGTTATTCCGCCTCTCTGCGCGTCCGTCCGTCATTCTGCCTCTCCTTCCGGCGCTCTTTTGTCTCTCCTTCCGACCGTCAGTCATTTCACCTCTCCATCCGTCATTCCGCCATTTCTTCGTCCGTCCTCACGCCTCTCTGCCCGTCCGTTCGTCATTCCGCCTCTGCGCGTCCGCCTGTCATTCCGCCACTCCTTCCGACCGTCCTACCGCCTATCCTTCCGGCCGCTCTTTTGTCTCTCCGGCATTCGGGTCAGTCATTTGGCCTCTCCATCCGTCAATTAGACTCTTCCTCTGACCGTCATTCCGCCTCCCTCTTCGTCCGTCCGTCCGTCATGCTGCTATTTTGCTCGTCCATTCCTTTTGCCTCTTTGTAACTTCCTCTTCCTTTACAGTAATAACAATTTAAAGTGCGTTTTTGTTTGCAGTTCAGAGAAGATGGAACACGTGAGTTTGGAGCTTGCGAGGAAATGATAGAGAAGTTCAGAGCTCCTATGGAAAAAAGAGGCGTGATAATACACGATGTAAAAACATGCTGCAGTTTGGGTAAGTTCTTTCATCACATATACAGAAACTAGTGGTGCTACAACAACATACACTTTCACGCATTATTTCTAAATTTGCAATTTTCGAAAATTTAGATAGCTAAATAAAAACGAGACCTCCATCATTCTTTAAAGTGTTCCTTCTTTTACCCGTCATACAGTTTTAAAGAAAAAAATTGGAGTATTTTTTAATGTTTTATAAGTTGCATTAATTTCAATCCCAAATTACACAAAAAAGACTAGCTTTTTCAACAAACTGAACATTAACTTTTTAAGAGCTGATTTTTTTAAGTTTTGTTTAAGGCAATAATATATCTTCAGCTTCGTAGTTACATTTTGCTACTCTCCAAAGTACAGACACTTCGCCGAAAATGAGACTAGCACCATTTTGTTACAGTATTTCAATAAATAAAAGAAGAAAATTAAAGAAAAATATTGGTGCTTCTTTGAGAAAATAATTGTTAATACAATTTTAAATTTCCTTATATTTCACGAAAAATTACGCGAAAACTACACATTTTCTCCGAAAACTGTACATGACCTTCTTTCAAGATCTGCTTTGCAAAACATATTTTATTACAGAAAAACATCTGTCCTCAATATTGTAGTTGTAAGAAGACGCCGAAAAAAATTAAACTTTTCCAATTTTCGAAAAAATCAGGTATTTTAACGGAAGGGAGTCTTGCACTATTCTCATAAGCGTTCTTGACACAAACTGAGAAAGTTTAATCCAAACATTTCGAGTCATTTTTGAGAAAAGTTTGAAAATGTGGAGGCTTTATTTAAAGAACCCCCAAAATCAAAATATCCGTTTCAAATTCATAGGTTCTTAATTTTCTTTAAATTGATGAAGGAATATCAATTCGGGAGAAAATTGGCTGAACTGTTTTGACGCTTTTGACCACAGGCCGTCGGTCAGACGTCTTGCCGTCAATCTATTTTACGATATCAAAGACCCACCAAACATGGATACTGACTATACAACGTGACAGAAGACGTAATTTCTGTTCATAGGAACAAGATTTTTACACCTTTTATTGACGAAGGTCCGGCAATAGGAGTTTTCTGACGAGAAACCGCAATTTTCCGGCGCACGATTACAATACTTTTGCTTCTTAATATAATATAAATAAACATTATTAATGCCTTTCATCTTACTTAATATTCGTTAGCTCGTGACAATTTAATTGAAGTGGATTTAGTTTGGTCACTCTCTTTTCAGATGCTGCTACTTGCGGTGAAAGAGCATTTGTAACAGTGAAATGTGCCTTGACCAAAGCCGGAAAAGCTGTAAGTATTCGTAGTCGCTACTTTTGTGGTAGAAGTTTTATTATGCAGCAAAATCTGTCTAAGCAGGAATCTATCAGGACACGAAACAATTCCGTTTTACGGAGGTTTCCGTTTTATGCAAGGTTGTCCATTTTATGGCACTTGTGATATTGATGTTTCTGCCCCCCTCCCAATGTCCCCTGAAAGTAGTAAATGACATGACTTTATTATAATTACCAAAACACTTTACCTAATAACGTATTTATAGAAGAAATCAATAAATGAATATTAAACACTTCATGGACAGCTTCTAAGTTGAAAAATACACGCAGCTAACTAGCTGTATTTGGACTGTTTGCTGAATCCCTCACAATAGATCACAACCCAGTACATGGCTTTCTGATACCCTCGCAATGCGTATCTGGTCGAGGGGTTATGGTTTTCAACGCTGGGTAGGGAGACGCGTGAATACAAACCATGCTCGTACACCTTCTCTCGCTCGGAGATTCGGGGGAGAGGGAATTCCCCTTCGGCCTACCCCTTGAGAGACAAGCGACCCCAAGGTCGAATTCTACGCTGACAGGTGACGCCCGTCTCCTTCAATGTCCGGCTGTCACGACTACATCGCGTGTCACAGTGATAGAGAATTTAAAACATGCTTGTAGATCCATTCATTCAATTTTAAAAAAAGTATTCGTATGCATTACAGTATTTTATGAATAATTTAAAATATACTCTCAAATATATTTAAATGAAAATGTGTAATAACAGAAATATAATTTAATCAGCTTAAGGAAAAAGGAAACACGTCTAAAATGCAATATTTTTTTTATTTTGGAAAGTCGTTCTTTCAGGCAAGGCAAATATGAATATATTTGCTATTGAAGGAAATAATCGTACCATAACAGTGTTTACATTATTAATTGGAAGATGGAGCTAGCAGTACTGCGGAGGAAGGGATCATTTCACTGATATATTCCGTTACACCTCGGTACTATAATTTTGAATTTAAATGTTTGTAATGCGTATCGGGTTATGCATGCATGCAGTGGCGTATGTACGGTATGGCAGACACAGCATGGGCCATGTGCGCCACTCGCAAGGGCGTTATTTAGAGTATATCCGCTAAAACAAATCACAACCCTGATTTGAAGTATCGTGACAGGAACGCAAATTCTATGCTGGCCATTGGCGCCTGAATATGTAGGTGCGCCTCTGCATGTAGGTATGCGATACCATGCATGCGATTCCATTTTTTTTTAATTTTAATTTTGAAAGAAAAATTTAAACTTAGATTTGGAAGACCTCAAGTGCTTCGAGCAAAAATTAAGAGTACATTTGTGTGTGACAGCGCTAAACGTGCAGCAGAGGCTGAACTTCATATCCACAAAAAAGAGCTGATAAAGTTTATAAACCAGTGCAAGAAGCTCAAGAGAATTGAGTCATGTGCTTGTCTTTTTTTCAAACTCTTTACACTACGTAATTTGTAATCATATATATGGTTGTCACCACATTGTCAACTTTATGAAGACTAAACGGGATTGAGTAATTTGTTCCTTTCTGGTTACACGAGAACAAGGTCGCAATGAACACTTCAGTTACTGAGAGGAGACTACTTAGTCGTATCTGAGACTTCATTAAGGTAACAGTCGTAACATAAAGTAATACAGGAAAACCTGAGACAAAACCTGACGGTCCCTTCCAAATATTTCCATTTTGGAAGGTTTCCGACTTATAGAGGGTTGCCAAAAATTTACCATGTGTCTCAAGTACTGTACTTTTGATATAATTTTATTAATAAAACGAAATAAAGAAAATAAAGGATGGTTTATTAATAAAAATATTGCAGGAAATAAAAAATCAATAGCGAATCACAGGGGAAATATGACCACTTTTCCTCATGTTCTTTTGAAGCGGAAGGATATTGCACATACGCTTTATAGACATTTTGACACACTAGCCCACAGTTTTCCTATACTATACTGTGCAAGTGTTTACTAAATTGTGTGTTCTACATATCCGTAACACTACAATTCCTAGGGTAGGATGACAACAAAACGTTTCTGGAATTTCATTGTAGACGTAAGGAAACGTGGTGATGCGTTTGAGAATGGAACGGGGTGCAGACGACCAACATTAAAAGCCTCCCACAGACCGGCGCGGAACATCCGCTGCCTGCGCGAAACGTCCGCAGCGGAAATTTTGCGACACCTGTTGGCTTACGAGCAGGTTCAGACCTGCGCGGCTGGCGAGCGGCGCGGCCGCGGATTGGGTGCGTTTTATTCACTGCGGATTTCCATTCGCGGTCGGACGCGTTTTTTCCGCTGCCGCTCCAGTTTCGCTGTGGAAACCACGGCAAAGACTTGTCAGATCTCGAATATTTTCAGCTCGCCAGTGAATCTGACACAACAGAATGGTCAGAAAAAACTTCTAATTGTGTTCAGTCATTTAATTAATTTTATATTACATTAAATTTCGATTTTTAAATTTTTTTGTTCTTAAAATTCAATCATCAAAACAGGCACTGGGCATTCTAGTAAATTACAAGTTTCTCATTCTTGCGGCATCAAGGTGAAAAATTCTCCGTACTGTTTCCTTTCTAGGTCAAAATTATGGACGTCTTTTCTAAAGATATATTAACAGTTTGAGGAAAAATCGTAAATAAAGATGGAAAAATACTTTACAAACTGCATGTGGTCAGAAATCGTAATATAAATAACTTGGCGTTTCTATCTCTGCATGAATAGAAGACCGTTACCAAACTCATTGACGCTCCGGTGTGAACGGTCCCGCGAATTCCGCGGTCGCGTCTAGCGCGGACTTTCCGCACCGCACCCGCTGCGGATCTACCCGCCGGTTTGTTGGAGCCTACAAAGAGCTACGCGACGAATTCGCGCTTGTTGCGACCTTGGAAATCACAGTAAATCGCGTGCAAGTGGTAACGAAACAGTCTCCACGTTCACCAAACATTCCCTCGTAGCGGGTAGAAGAGGAAAAACGCATCGTTCACTATTGTCTCGGGACATGACCCTCCGCACTATGATATTCCAAAGGGCCTGCAGGAAATTTAAAAACAAATTTCCTTCTCAGCCATGTAACAATCATATCACTTTACTCTTTCTAAAAACCATTCCGTTTTCGCGTTAGACAGGTTTGTGGCTTATAGAGGTCATTTTCACCTATAAAATCGTTCCGTCCAAAGATTTTTGTCTGGGATAGGAAGTTTCCGTCTTGTAGAGGCTTCGTCTTAGGCTTTACAGTAGTACGTTACGTAATGTAGCTTACAAATTTCTTCGCACTCAGTTTTTCACTCTGTATATAGATGATACATTTCACGCCCTCTTCGTTATTTTTCTCACATTACTAGAATACAAAACAGCTGTTTCGCACGGTAAACAAGTATTAGAAACCCTTTACGCAACTTGTGTTCATTTTTTCTCTCAGACAAGCCACGACTTTCACGTTTCAACAATTAATCTTGTACACAATGTTTCAGATCATCGGAATAATGCATTCTTTGTCGGCATTGACGTCTCAGAGCAGATGAAGTTTCAAGAATCATCTTACTACTCTCCCAAAAAAGAAATAATAAACTATGATATCTTACTATGGTATATTTATTTTATTTAACAAAACTTTCGAGATAACCCTGGACTTAATATACTCTCTCGTAAACTTTTTCAAGACACTTCGCATTGAAATGACGTATCAATGATTATTGATCCAATTTATAAGAACGAAAATATACAATATAGTCACGGAACACGCCGTCAAAATTCCCGCGGCGCGTCGTGCATTTGCAACTCTTCCGATCAAGTGGCGTTATCCCTAAGTGAGCTTCGCTCCGCGTGGGCGTTACCTCCGACGCCCGGTAGTTCACTGCCGGTCCGCCGTCAGACCTGTAGAGTTGATTTCAATTGTCCTATGTAGACTAATACCGGGACTGCACGTTAGGGTTTGGTTTGGTTTGGTTTGTTTTTTTCGTGTTTCCGGGCGCGTCAACTGCTTTGGTCATTAGTCCCGTTAGTGTAGTGCATGTTTTTTTCGAGAGATGGTGGTGGTCTTCCCCCGCTGGATGGCGAAATCCGGCGCCGATCTACCGTCGGCTAGTGGGGTTCCCCTTAACCAGGACTCTCCCACCAGCGGGGCACCGCACCAGCCAGGACAAGCTCTAAGCTTCCGACCGGTCTCCCGGAATGTGTGGTAGTGTAGTGCATGTTAGTGTAAGTGTGTGTGTAAGGGGAGAGAAGAGGACAAGGAAGAGGAAGGAAAGATCGCGCGCGGTCCGTGGCCCGTTTTGTAGGGCACTGCTCCGGCATTCGCCTGATGTTGATCGGAGAAACCACGGAAAACTACCGATCAGAGCAGCCGGCCGCTAGAATTCTTCTCCAGGCAGCGACTGAATTCGACCTAGCTGAAAAGCTAGTGTCGAAAATCCTGCCGCCGTCCAGACTCGAACCTAGGACCTCCCGGTCAGAGGCACTGCAGTGGCACGTTAGGGAGCGTACAGGCAAGTTCACGGCAAAGAAAAAGATTGTGGATCTGAGACACAAAATCATATATTTTCCAATTAGAACTAAACACACACACACACACAAAGACTGAACTCTTCTATCTGGAGTTCATTACTCGAACGCGAACCTCGCATGAGTAATTGGCATTGAGTAAATCTACAACTACCACCTTAATGTCTGAACAAAGTTTAATGATCATTAAAAATTAACACTCTCATTTGAGATTAGTTTTATATAGTTAACTAGCTGGTGCAAATGCTAACCTCGTCTATGATTCGTTCTAGAAATTACCAAATTTACACAAAATTCTTACTTTACACACCTGTAAACTATTTACAATTCTCACTGATTTGTGGACGATATTCAACAAATATCAATGACTCCATCATTCCCCACGTTAAACTGAATGAAGAACACATTGAAATAATTTAATACCCTAATCATATTCACAACTATTCCTCGACTTAACATCGATTTTGCTTTGACTCATTCAAGAAATGGTTTGAAAAACAGATCATTCTTTAATTCTCATCTCACATTTGTTATTCGTGAATCGATTATGCAAGTTTTTTTAATCGTTGATGCCTTCTCACGCATGGGTACTCACGCTTTCGTAATGGGAGAGGAGTTGAACGGATTCGGCGGGTTCCGCTGGCGGGACGTAAACACTGCTGGGCTCCGACGCCGGCTGGCGGCTCGCGATCCTTGCGACCTCGCGTCACAGCGATGCGGCGGCTCTCGGCGCTGCAGTCACCTCAACGCGTCGGCGACCAGGCTAGCCTCGAAGATGGGCGCGTCCTCGGCTAGATCCACCGTTGTGCTCGACATTTCTCGGTCCCAACCAATTCTTCTGCGTTCCCGTCGGCTTCGATTCTCTCATCAGCAGACAACAGTCGGAAAATTCATGTTCTGGAAACTGATCTGCAGCCGTGGTAGTGTGGGTGATGTGCTAATTGCAGGCCGTGATCCGGCGGGTTTTTACGGAGCGAATTTGCTTAATCTGACTGCCAGCAATGCCTTTAGCAAGTTTTATTTGAGCTCGTGTCGTACGTTTCTTCGTTCCGTCGCCTCCGTCCGTTCACGTCGCAGTGTCCAATTCAATTTGACCACTAAAGAATTGGCCTTGCCTACACACTCATTTCCCGTTCCTAACACGAAGGCTTCTCTGACCACGTCGGAAACTGGAATTCGCCACATGATTCTTTCCTTTGTGAAACGGCGTAACGGCTGGGTAGAATGGTCCGTGATGCGCCGAGATGAACGCTTCATGCTTCGAAAATCATTCCAATTCTTCTCACTTCAGCAGACTCCAAAAAACAAACATATTTATCCAAAAAAGACTAACAGATTTCTCAACCACTCTTCTTCAGAGATTCTAGCCGACTGCTCTCTTTCGGAAATTTTAACAGACTGCGCGAACTCGACTATTCTCCTCAAGAAATTTTAGAGCTCTCCTCTTCCAACGAAAAAAAAAATACTCCTGCCACGGGTTCCCTCGGTTTTTCCTCGGGAGCCAACTTCAAGATTCAGTTCCTGCTCTTATCTTGCGAATTTTTCATTGGCTATCGTGGATTTCGCTCCACTTGACCGATGCCGATGTCAGGCGATGACGTCGCCAACGCGCCATGGTTAACTTGGTGGACCGCCTTAACCAACGTTTCGATTCGCCGTTTCGGGTTTGGTTCGTGGGAGGGGCATATGTTCGCCTACGGCTCAATATATGAGATATATTGAGACGGCGCCTGGTCACTAGAGTTGCATGATGTCGGTTACGTCGCGGATTTGACCACGTGCTCCGTTGCAATATACCGGCATCATGCAACTCTAGTGACCAGGCGGCGTCTATCCTAAACGCAAAGAAGACTAGGTGCCCGTCGAGTTGATTTATCTTTATTCCCACCAAGATGCCCTGATTGGGACACGCACACGCACGCACACACACAAACGCACGCACGCGCACGCACGCATGCGCACGCACGCGCACGTACACGCACGTACACGCACGCACACGCACGCACGCACACGCACACGCACGCACGCACACGCACACGTGCATGCGACAAAGAATTAAAATGTTTAAATGGAGGTAAAGTTAAAATATATTCTTCAATAATGGCTTTTTATACAAATTTACATAATTGCTTAAGAATCTACGTAATTCTGAGCTCATCCTTCGTTTGGAATTACTTGGATTGAAGAATTACCCAATTATGTTAAATGACAAATAGAAATAAACACGTTCTTTTAAAGAAATCAACACTCTCCTCGCCCATTTTCCAAGGTTTTCTTTACCATAATTTGTGCAACCACTGAACAACAATTACCATGATGGACGAGCAGCTGACGCCTCAGATGTTAATGCCCTTAGCGTTGGCACACTCTCTGATCTTTTCATTTACTTCAAATATTACCCTTAATAAATTGAATTCTTTGTACACCTTTGAATTTTACAAAACCAATGTTAAAAGGAAAATGAACACAATGAAATCTAGTTGAAATTTACAGCATTAGATATAAACACCAAATTCTCTTTCATAATAACATCCTAAATACATTAAATATAATATACTTTAGTACATCTTAAATAATTATTCATTTTTACTGTATGTTTCTGATAAGGAATCTCCCAGACAAACAATTCAGCATTGTAATTTTTCTGTACACTCCTCTCTAAAATACCGCTATTGCGTCGCGTTGAAATAAGTCAGTCCATAAATACCGACGGTATTGCAAATAAAAGGGCAAGGCGACGACAAATCCGTAGTTTCTGGTGAGTTAGTTTCCAGTGCGAGTAACGCAGAGAACAGAGAGGAAGTTTGGTTTGAGAAAATGATACGTTTAGCAGGCGATATCGCACACCTTTCAGGGATCTACTTTAACTTCGATACCCTTCACCAGAAACTACACGCACCAGCTCAAGAGGTGCCGTCCTTGTTATGGAGAATACTGAAAAACAATAGGATTATGAGAAGAAAAATGTTTTATAATGGTCTTTATGCTAATGAAACAGAACAATATACACTAAAATAAAAGTATTTTTTAATAAAATAGAATTGATACAACGATAAATAATGTTACATGTTTCTTACTTTTTATTACAAATTTCTGTACATTATAATACATAGATATGTAAATATTTTCCCTCTTTTAGGTACAGGATTATTCGAGCCCTACTCATAACTAAAGACCGAATTCCTGTGTTACTGCATATTTTGTTTGCTAACTTAAAATCGGATGAAACCTTGACAGAAATTTGTATCACGAAACGGACGTTATTTTAGTACTTGATTTATTATGCTCGAAATTGCACGTTGGGGGGTTACTGCACGATATTGCAGTTTTAGGTAATGCTGCCTGAAAATTGCACATTTTGGGATTTGACTGGACAAATTTGCAAGATTAAGACTTATTGCAAAAAAAAAAATTATATAATCAACATGTTTATATGCTCCGCAGGGCATTCGGGAGATCTGTGAAACCCGAGTGCCGTTTAATATGTATCAATTCTGCATTTTGTTGCCCTAAGAATTGAGCATCTGTATCTTTCATTATGCCAATTGCCTATTAAAATTTCGGAGTTATTGCAGCAGTGGTCTAGCATAGGCCTGCGGCCCTTGGTTGCGGCCGCTCAGCAAACGCATATTCGGAGTCTATCTTCCCAATCGGATATCCATTTAGTCAGTCTTCGCCGAACTTGTTAACGCTAGTCACATTTGACCTTGCGTCCGAGCACGAAGCTTCTAGCGGGAAGCTGCATAGCGTTCCAAATTCATCGAAATTCTCAGAACTGAGGTTGCCCTACGAGATACGAGAAAGAACGAATGCAGTTTCGGACCATTTTAGCAGTGTGCGCACGAACAAAAAGTGAGGCTCAGCAAACAGACAAGTTTAAATGTAGAACGCGGTTTTTCCTGTCTGAAGCTGTATTAGTTGGTAAAAATATTTTCACGAAAATAATTTCTCAGAAAATAATTTGAAAAATATTTATAATTGTAAATTATGTAAGGTAAATATTAATTGTAAATGAAGCATAATTGAAACAATTAAGAACATTTCTTCTGTAACTTAATTATTTTTAATATCTGAAGGTATGTTTGTATTTTTCTATTTTTGCACTTACTTTTTTTTGTTTTTATGCTAATTTAACTTTAGTGCGAGTAATATTTAAAATGTCAAATATGATTTGTTTAAACAATATGTACAAATTTAATTATAGTCATTCACCTGAAATGTCTCGTTCAAAATATAAAAACAAATGAATTAACTGGAATTTTCAGGCTACATAACACCATTTTGTGAAGTCTTGATCTTTTTATTGCACGTTTTTGTAGGTTTTGATGTCTTTACTGCACGTTTTAGAGAGTTTTACTGCATGAAAATCCGGTCTTTACTCATAGTAGTGAGTAGTAAGAGAGAGAAAGAATAAATCCTAGGAAGACATGTGCACTCGCATACACCGTATTTGAATCATCGTACACGATTGAAATTGTATACGTGACTCAACAAATATTATTTAATAATAATAATTCAGATGAAACTATCACACAGATTATAACCAGATATTTAACTTAAAATTAAGACCTAAAATCCGCATGAGATCTATTTAGTGAAGTGCAAGAATCATAAATAATAATATATAGTTAATAATAAATAATAATTTATTACTGTAAATAAGCGTACTATCGGTGGCAGTTACGTAAAACAGTTCAAATATAAAAAAATTAAGAAGTACATACAAGTGAATGTAATCAAGTATTAAGAAAACAAACATATAATATAAATAAACAAAATGAAATAAAAACATGAAAACACAAGTAGTCAAATATAACAAGTAGGTAAAATGTGCCTCATCTCTATTCTGCACCCACCACTTTACTTCACTTATTAGCATGTTCAATCACTACCCAATAATTTACATATTAACAGAAAGTATATGTTCTGCACTTTTGTTGGCCTTACCCTCTGCTGGACTCCGTCATTGCAGTGCACTGCACCCTACATTTGCACTCTTGACAACTCTCGAATGCGTAACTTGCACATCACTAACACCTTTCCAGGTACGTTGTTCCAGTCAACACTGACTCTACTTGCGAAGCTTAACTTTCCTATACTCGTTCTCAACAGATGAAATGGGAACTGAAGTACGCTAAATTAAAGAAATATGCTATAAAGTTACTTCCGTAGGTGGCCAAATTATCGTTTTCTGTCAAGAGAAGTGAGCTGATCAAATTTGCAGCAAGTTTAAATGAAATCCGGCGTATACACAGATATAACAAATGGAGGAAATGTCTGATTGTTCAAAAAAATGTACTGCAAAAACACTTATCGTAAAAGTTATAAACTTTTCACTCGGTACCTTACGCCGCTCGCGAACGCGTTTGCCTAGTGCCCAGGGTGTGTTCGCGCCTTTTATTAACACCGCGTTGCGCTCTGTTGAGAGACGGGCGAACTAACGTTCTTAACAAATGAAGTAAACTAGCGAATTTTGACCCGCGAGTTGTGCAGAAACTTAAATCTTCAACGCGGGTTAATTAAAAATGCGTAAGCTTTCCGTTTCCAAAATTTAACAGCATAAAAGAAGTAGTATTGGAGACCTGCCTTCCGCGCCGTTTCATAAATCGATTATGTGTTAAAAATTATATTTTCTTGCAAAATTAACTCTCGCATTTTCCTACATCCTTCTCCGGTTCGCTATTGCAATTTTTAGCAATTTTTGAAATTTTACACAAGTTTAAGCGCCAAAAAATATTTTGGGTTACATCACTGTTTCTATACAATCATACTGAGCATCAAAAAATAAAGTAATATTGATTTTAACAACGATATTTAATGTATTAATACCACTTGTACTGCACAAGCATCACTTGCACAAGTATTGCTTGCACTGCATAATTCTGAAGATTTAAATATACTTGACACAAGAATTCTACCTCAGCCTGTGGATCAATGACACTCATCTCGATCAAGTTTTTCATCCAGTTTCCTTGATTCTTTGAGCAAATGCTGAGACGATCTATTATTTTGCTTCTCAACATAAATGTAACTTCACTGTCTGTGCATGTTACCTTCAGCTAGGGTAAATGTATCTATTCAAATAATCGTTCATGATCTCGCGGCAGTAAGTCGATTCTGTCCGGAAAGGTGTAATAATGGATAATATTCAAAACCCGTAACTTATTTGCCTTTGGAAATAATTTTTATTACACAGACGAGAATACTGTTGAACAAATCCTTACTAAAGACGCTCATTGTTTCCTGTATTCATAATTCAACATTAGGAATGTATGTGTTAGGACAGAGATCCTAGAGCTCAAGAAATCGTGCACAAATTGCGCTTCTCCTCATAGTACATCACACAGTTTTTAGTTGTTTTATTGACGTTAAATAAATACATACAAACTTTTTATTGATTTACCATCTCAGTCTTCAATGCCAAATTCCTGGCCATTCCTTAATTTTCCTTGTCAGACCATTTTAGCTGTCAGTATTGGACAATTTGTTAGATATTCAACATCAATAAAATAAATGAATGTCTTCATTGGTGGCGAGGCTCAGGCCATTTAACCTACTCTTCCGCCTGACCACTTTCAAAATTTATTACAATAGTGTATAATAAAAGGAAGTCATTCAATGAAAACTACGTACGCAATTTGGAAGAAGGGCTTCTCACATAGAAGACAGGAGTGAAAGCGAGGGAAGAAGACTTTGATAGAAAAGGCATTTTCATACACCATTTGTGCGATTAAATTTATTAATTTCAAGTTAGGGATATATTAAAAAATTAATTACTTATCAGGTAAAACACTAGGGTATTTTACTCAAATTTAGAGAAATTATCTTTTTGTGACTGAGCAAGTTAGGTAGAGAATAGGATAGGGAAAAAGAAGGGGAAAAAATCAAATCAGTGCGCCGTTAAAAGTACTACTAATTGTTTCAAAGAGGTTGTGAAGAAGCTAAAATTGCGTACGTATTTTTGAAGTACCCCTAGAACAACTAGAAAGGGAGGGAATCTCGTCAGCATACAAGCGAAAACACATCAAGTCAAGAGTTCAAGTCCTGGGAGAAACTCAAAACATTGAAAGATAAAGGTAAATGGTTTTACGTGTATTTCATAATAATAACAACAATCACAATATAATAATGTGTTGTAAAACTATTCGGTTATTAAATAAAGTAAAAAAATAAGAACGTGGATATTATCAATTCACTATTAGGAAATGTTTACAGTTAAAATATTCCAAACTAGCAAATTAGAAAATTTTAAAAATTCAGGAAATGTTTACAATTTAGAATATTCCTAAGACTTGAAAACCCGATCGAATATCTCTCACTCGTAAGCCAACAATTTATATTTCGTGTATACACATTTACAACTCAATTGCATCTTTCATATCCGTATCCAGACCACTTCGTTGTTAAAAGGAAACAGTAAAGAGGAGCACGAAGTCTGTACCTTCCTTGTTACGGGCATTTTATTATCAACTCATTTGTTAATTCTAACATCAGCAGAGTCTTACGACTGAGCCGTCATTCTGGTTCTTCAATCAAAGCCATATTTAATTATGTTTTGTGAATATTTTTTTTTTACAGATTTGAGATCAATCTTATTGCTTCACTATTCGTTTAGAAATAAAAAAGTAGACTAATTCTAAGTATAGCTTTGTTTTGGTATTTGTATTATACGCCAATTTATAGAAATGGTTGTGATCACTTCCGTCAGAAGTTTGCATGGATATCGATAATTTTGAAAAAAGAAGCATCTGCAGCAAACTGAACAGCGAATTAGCGGCAAATTATGCGCATTTCATTTTGATTTTGATGAAGTGGTTGTGCTAACTTCCAGGGCGTTTTTTATTCTTCGGGTAAAGGATTTTTCAGTTGCGAAGCATCATGCAAGTACATTCACTTTAGCTATAACTAAATTAAAGTCTTACACGTACTAACATACATTTCAAGAAATTACGAAAACTACATTCTTATATATTTGAGGAGCAAACAATCAAAAGGTGACATGACCATTTGGCAAAAATTGAGTTCTTCTCTGTTTTTTTTCCTAGAATTTTATTTCTAGAAAAAATGAAATTTTTTACAATACATTAAGTAGAACTAAAAAAACAAATTAAAAGAAACTCTATTCTTTGAGTTAAAGATGGTGTCGAAAAATATAAAATTAGTGCTATATTTTTAATTTTTATCACAAAAGAGTGAAGTAGACATGTCACGTTTTGAATGTGTTTGGTCCTCATTTATGGAATACTTACCCGATATTTAATCAGAACTCCTGATCTGCACCACAAACAGGAGGCTTAAGTTACGTTTTTGTATTCGCGAAAAACGCAGTAGAGTGCTGGACGGCGATGAGAAGTAAACTGTTTGAATGGAATCTCCCAAAGACAATTTGGCTGGAGGCGAGCGAGAAGGACGTTACAAATTTTATTTGGGGCTCCCAGAGGCTTCCGCGCTCTCCAGCCCATCCCCTTCGACGCCAGACCTTGCCTGCCTTGCCTGCCGCCAGGGCGCTCTGCGCGCAGCTGATTGCTTGGGCCCAGGGCACTCCAAATCTCCGCGCGCCAGAATCGATCGGAGGCAGAGGAAATACCGTGGACTCTTTACAGCTCCAAAGAGAACACGAAAAAAATCTAATAATAGAAAACACGTATTTTTTAGAAAAGCAAATTATTGTAACGTAACTTAAACTGGGACCTCCGGCAGAAGTACTTTTATGTTGACAATTTTTGTGTGTGCTATATAAAATTTATATTAAAAAGAAATTTTAAAATAAATTTGAATTTTTCGACTATCCGCAGAAAGAGAGAGTAGTATCGATAGAAGTACTTAAAAGAAGGGTTTCACTTTATTATTCGATTTACGACCGATCAGAGCTGCAGGACTGTACATGTTAGCAAGTTCACATGTTTGAAAATTTGTACATGAACTTTTTCAAAATCCGTCTTTGAAGTACAGACATTATTAAGTAAAAATCTCCATGTTCAATACTATAGACTAATTGAATGTGGCGACACCGACGCTGTAAACTGTTTTAAAAGTATTTTCATGTGCTGAAAATTTCTTTAATACTTTATTGTTTCATGTCTAGCTTTGTTCAAATATGTTCTTACAGTATCTGGTATTGGACTTACCAATGAATTGTAGTAGCTGTTAATGTTATACTTCCGTTCAAAAATTCCCAACGTCCAATGGCCTTCTATATTATCTCCATACGGGATATAAACAAGTAATATTGCAATTTCAAAGTTATAATGGTGGTAAAAAATACTTGCAGAAATAAATAATGCAAATAGTTAGAATTTAGTACAGCTATATTTTCAGTTTTTTTTCAAATATGAACAATAATGATCATCTGTAACTTGTTCTTCTGCGTTATTCTCTATTCCTATCATAAGATTATTCTCAATAAGTTCCAAAAATTCTGACGCAAAAGTTCTACAACTACATGGGATTCCTCTGAGTTGCTTAACACATCCAAATTTTTGTTTTCTAATTTTTTAAGATTTTAAAACTCCACAAACTCAGTCTGATTTGTGTTCTGTAGGCGAATATACATATAAGCATTAAAATGTTACTATTATTTGCAACTATATATAAGCATTAAAATATTAATATTCTGTATGTTTATGTGAATACGGTGAAAACGTTTTAAGCCCCATGAAATAGAAAATCGATCTTAGCACTCTTAAAAAAAATAATTTTTCTAGTATTGAACTTACATTTCTGGTTTTCTTCTTATCTAGTTCATATTCAATTCAATGTTCGAAGGCAATTTGAAATATTTCGTATCTTACAAATTCTGCGCGCGATCTTCACTTCATATGGCTGATTTGTAAATAATCAGAGTGCTCACCGCATGGAAGAAAATAAAGGTGCCAAGGACTGAAAATAACCACGGGGTACAGGGGTTTAATCAACGCCACCTGCATAGATCTATTTAGGTGGTGTTGGTTTAATTCTCGGCATACTAAGAACGCAGCGCCAAAACTCGCCAAAACACGTTTTTGGATATTTTTCTGTATCTTCTGGCCGGATCTGAAAACAAATTATTAGTTCCCCATCAGGAGACCGAGATGCGTCGAATGACACTTCATGGCCTTGATTGGTGCACGGGAAATGGTGTAGCCATGAGTGACGGTAAACCACACTTCCGCACATCGCCACACTCGAGGAGTTACTCAAATACTGTGTAGGGATGTAGGAACACGCCGAATAAATTGAACTTTTGGAATTTTGGAAAATTCAGATATTTCAACTGAAATACGACCTGCATCAATTTTAAGCGTCTTTTTAACAAAGTTTAATCAAGAAATGTGGAGCTATTTTTTAGAAAATTTTGAAAATATAGTACAGAACCCCTAAATATCAAAATATCCATTTCAAACTTGCAGGACCCTAATTTCGTTCCGTTCGATCATGGAATATCAGTTTCAAAGAAAATTGACTGAACGTTTGAAGTTGACAGCAGAACGACAGACGGACAGTCAGACCTCACAACTCACAAATAGAGACATATGGTGTAGCGACAATCAAAGTGTTTGGTATCAATCACTCACAAAACGTAGTTTCTGACTACACAGTGTGCTAGGAGATGTAATTTACTCTATAGAAACCAGAGTAATCCACTTTTTCGATACAAGGTCTCTACAATACAGATTTTTATATACAAAATCACCGATTTCTGCCGATTCATTACAATACTTTCTCTTTACCAATTTCAATACGTAGTGTGACGAGAAAGGAAAAGTATAAAATACGCTTAACAAACTGAGAACTTCTGATACATTCTACAAGGCGCAGACTACTCCAGTGAAGCGCGTCTTCATCGCAGTCCACACACGCGCAAGAAGCAAAGAATTCCATAATCCATATTAACAGTCGCTCGCTGAAGCGCGCGCCATATTCGACCATTCTCCTCAGAGCATTGAGCGCTATGTAACCAACTTCGCTGTCATTCAAGGCCTCAGCTGTGGCTAGGGATGGCAAAAAGTATCGATGTTTTCCACCAGAAACATCGATATATTAACATCAATATTTTGCTTTTAATGTTTACTTCACATCAATATTTTGTGGCAAAAACTTCGATGTTTTTTAATTTTTAATTTTTTTCAATAAAGGGGTTTAAGCACTTTGTAGAGTATCAGCAATCCACAGCAATAGCGTTGGTTTGCGTCGTCCTCTTTATCCGGGTGCACGTTTCCCCTGTGCAAACTGAGAAAGTTGGGGAGCTGCTCGTGTTATGAATGAATGTTATCGCCAGACGTGCCATTGCCTGAATCAACAGTGAAACATGAAATCGATAGCAAAACACGATGTTCTTTATTGTTAATTTTATACTTTACATTCGATAATAATTTTTACGTACTACTGACATGGTGGTAACCAAACAATTTAATATAGCCCTTTTACGTACAGTAATTAAAAATGTATAGAAAAATAGCATGTCTATTAGCTTATAATTAAAATATCGATGCTTCAAACATCGCTATTCGAGGTTTTCTTCGACATCGAAAACCCTCTAGCTATGTATAGAAACATCGATGTATCAATGTTGTGGTAAAATTTGCCATCACTAGCTGTGTCTGCTCTGTCATGCCTGATTATTTTCGCGACGTTTTACGGACCATTGAAAAGGAAATTTACAAAATTTGGCTTTTTTACACCCTTATTTTAACATCTTCTAACAATTATCCCTTTCCTCGCTGAGACGTTTCATTTCGACTGTGTCCAACCCGCCTGACGCAACTGAAAATAACTATAGAAAATTGTGAGAAATTTAACACGTGCTTTAATACGATGTATAAATATTTAAAAGAAGGTATTATTTAAATTTCTCTAAACATCCTTTTATAATTTGTTATTGAAAATTCAATGAATATTACAGAGAATCAATTTTCTATTGCAAATAACCTTTGATAATTTTTAATTTAATTCGGCATTAAACGAATAATACAAATATGTGACGTTTATTTTTCGTCAGCCTGTTCTCCCACCTCCGTTTTCGAAGGGAATCTCCTCCCACTAAAATCGAACGTAGGATTTCATTTCGCGGAGGAAGATACTACTTTTACTAGAGGGATCTTGAACGCTTATTTTTTCCAATCTGAATCCCCAAAAGATTTTTGAATAACCAAAATCTTGAATCTTTCGAAATATTGAACTAATAATTGTAAATTGTGAAAGAATTGGCAGTCCGAAGATGAAATAATAAAGAAAGGCGAGGAAGATAAGGGCACTTTTAGGTCAAATATTACAATTATGTGTCGTTTCGTTGCTATCATCGTTTCTTCCTACATTTATTTCAATTCAGTTCCTTAAACCAGTTAAAATTAGAGACAAATAAACTATTTACAAATCTAACGAAGTAAAGTGAATTTCAAATGACGTCCACACATATTTACATTATCACCCAATATAATAGTAGCCTTCTATGGTATTGCGAGTACATTAGGTAACTAATTATCATTTGCTGTCATCGGGCTTGCAGGACATATTTCCGATGACTATTTCAAAACCCGAAATTTTGCAGGCAATGCTCAAACATTAGCAGTACGGATGGAAGGAAATGATTTTAATAACTAGCAAATGGAAACAAAGAATAGAAAAGAATAACAGATTATTAATTAACTACATAGTTCCTAAAAATGAAAATATTTGCAGTCACGTGGGAAAAGCGACGGTTTAAGGCAACGTTAACCCAGGGTATTTGAAACGGTTTGGTTCGCGACCCACTGTTACGGAGGGCGTCTTATATCGAGGCACACCAGGAATATAGAAGCAATCGGGTCTGGTTTAGAGGAATTTCGAATTACATTTTTCTAAAAATATTAAAAGCAATACATACATATTGAATACCCAAGCAAGTTTTTATCTGTTTTATACTTGGATATTTTTAACGTAGCATCTGAGGGTGGTATCTCCGAGATGGAATATGGCACGACTTTTTGCACCTTTCTCGGTCCTGCCGCAAGATATCGCATGATCGCGACCGTATCAAGCAGTGCTGCAGATCAAGCGACTCAAGCGGCACGACTGAGGAAGGCGCGAAAAGCCGTGCCATATTCCATCTTAGAGCTAGGTCGAATTCAGTCGCTGTCTGGAGGAGAATTCTAGCGGCCGGCTGCTCTGATCGGTAGTTTTCCGTGGTTTCTCCGATCAACACCAGGCGAATGCCGCAGCAGTACCCTACCAAACGGGCCACGGACCGCGCGCGATCTTTCCTTCCTCTTCCTTGTCCTATCCTCTCCCCTTACACACACACACTAACATACACTACCCTACCACATACTCCGGGAGACCGGTCGGGAGCTTAGAGCTTGTCCCGGCTGGGGCGATGTCGGCGCCGGATCTCGCCATCCAGCGGGGGAAGATTACCGCCATCTCCCGAGAAAAAAGCATGCACTACACTAACGGGACTAATGACCAAAGCAGTTGACGTGCCCGGAAATACGAAAAAATCAGTCAATCCATCTTAGAGATACTACCCTCAGGTGCCTCGTTAGAAAACCCAAGTATACTTCATGAATTTTATTTCGCCCCATTGTCAATTGATTAACGGGTGAGCGGCAGTACTCACTTTGAAAATCCCAACATTAACTCTGCAACGCAATGGCAGTAATCATTTTCCTCTATCCAAAATATACTACCTGCTTTCTCACGGCGAGACGGACTCGAGCGCTGAACCAGTCTGACTGGCGTGTTCGCTGCGCCTAGCTTCATCACTGCCCGCCACGCCCCCCTCCATGAGCTGAGAGATGCAAGGTTAAGCTTGGTGACCTTGGGGACAGTCGCAGCGCATGCCTGAATGGTTAAGGAAACAGGTGACACTCGCAGCGCCTCCCGACCCAGAGATCCATTAAAAAACAGTTTGGAAAATTTTTCTTTTTTAAAATCTCTTTGCCTTGCAACAACTTGAAAAAATCGTCCAAACTCCGATATCAACGTTACATTTCAAATCTCTCCCTTCAAACATGCTTCCCAAGATAAATACTAAAAAAATATTTTTTTGAAAAGTAGGTGGAACTTTATATTTTAACATGCCTTTTTTCAAATTTAAACACGAAATACATTTGTTTTACAGGCTAACTTTTCCATTTTATTTTATATGGATATAATGAATTGTTGCAATTATATAGAAACACATTAATAATTTTTCTGACAGGAAACACACAAGGTGTATTTATTCTGTAAAAAAACACTCTATGTATTAATTGTTCTATGTCATAAATTTTTAAAAGTCAATGATATGAAATATTGTTTTGTAATCAAATATGTAAATTTTATTACAAGATAAAATTGTAATTCATCGCTTATGACCATGCAGTTGCACAGCAATCCAAAATAAATAAAATTTAAAAAAATACGAGGTGTGTTATAATGGATATCGATACACAGTTACAATAAGTATCATTACATAATTACAATAGTTAATAAACAATCATTGTTGTTACAATAAAATACTTCATAAGGCATATTTAAGTACTTAATTTTTGAAGTTTTTTCTGCATATGTGCAAATATTTTTTGTTCATCAGCATTATAAAGAACCTCATCTGTTGCAAGAAATCGTTCATAAACGGCCATTTTACGCCACTAATAATGACGTATTATATTTTACGGCTCGAATGATTGCAGCATCTCATCACACATTCAGCCAATAGCAACAAGAGAATCATGGAGAGATATCCAACCACCATTTTCTCGCACAGATGTCAAATACCCGAGACGTCACAACAAAGTCGTTTCGCAAAATAAGTTTGATTCTCTTATACTTTTATAATGCTGTTATACAAAAAATATTGCGTATGCAACTCGTTTATAATGTTGTTTAATTGCATTCGTACAAATTTTGAAAACGCGCTCTTAACGTCGCTCGTTTTCAAAACATGTACTCATGCAATAAACCTTAACATTATTAACTAATTGCATTTACTATTATTTCGTTTATTTTTTGGGTATGGAAATGCAATCTCTATTTATAACTCACTCGTTGACAAGCTTATTTGTTAGTATCTAACGTTAATTTTATTTAAAAAATACGCTACGGGTCCTAGGAAGTTTTCGAACTGGTCCCGCTGCTTTGCGTCGCATCCCGTTAGATTTCTCGAATTTAAATACCGTGACTTCTGGCAAATCGTCTGCTGTGACGTGGTAATCAGATCGGGGTCTTCAAAACCAAAAATTAAGTCGTCACGAAGCTTGGATAACTGCGTCGAAGCTCGCGATCTTCATTTGCTAAATCGAAGTCTGCCGCTGTCATCGGCCGTCAACGGCCCTCCCACGTCGAAGGCCCCCCACTCCGCGCTACATGCCAGAGGTCTGCTGCCTTCTCCACTTCGGCGGCCGTCGCTGTCGCCACCGCAGCGCCAGCGTAGTGACAAGGCATTTTCTTGCGTGTCACTCCGCGCTGGGCGAGGCCGCCGCCTCCGCCGCCGACATCGCTGCCTCCACCGCCGCCACCATCTCCGTCACCGTCATCGCCACCGCCGCTGCAGCCTTTCTGCGTTGGCTACTACAGATAAGACGTTTTCGGAAGGCTTTTTTTGTGTGGGTGCGAACCGCAGTAGATTGAATCACGTGCAAATTATAAAAACTAACGTCCCTACGGTTTTGCACCTACCGAAAGCAATGGGAAAATAAAAGTAAAGGTTTGGACAAATAAATAAATAATGAAATATAATGAAAAAATGAAATATAATGAAATAAATAAATAAATGAAATATTATGAAATAAATAAAACTAAGCCAGTCCAGATTACCGAGATCGCAAAGGCAGTAGTGCCGTGGCGATCTCGGACGGAAGGATCGCGGGTTTGAGTCCCGCCTCGGGCATGCGTGTATTTGTGAATGTCTGGTTGTGTGCGCCGTTCATTCATTATCATTATCATCATCATTCCATCTTCCATCCCCCCAGGACTAATAACCCTGGGGTATAAAAATAGGATTCAGCCTAATGCTGATCCCCCTGATTGATTTCATGCAAGACTTGTAACGTGATAAATGATAATGAACCCGTGCAAGTGCATGTATCCGTGGTCCAAGACAGCCGATTCGCCAGCGATTATAAAGAATAAAAAATAAAACTAAGTAAAATCGTAAATGAAGATAGACTGGAAGACGAGTTTAACAAGAAACCAGGTGCTAAAGAGTACATAATTGCTCACATTATTTATAGCTGTTAAAAAAGTGTAACAACACTACTTGAACCAGCAAATGTGATTTGACCCATAAAAAATATTTGCTGGGATATGAAACCAAGATATATAGGTTCCGCAAGCATACCAACTGGCTGACTTGGTACACCCACGCTCCAATGTATCAAAAGTGAGTTGAAATTTTCCTCTATTCGAGTACAGTACAGAGTTGAATACATTCCTCTATTCCAGTACACAAATTAGGAAATAGTTTGCTATTTTCGAAAATCTTGTTCGACTAATATATACAAGTTGCCACTTTACACAAAATTACGCGAAAACTATTTATTTTAAAACAAAATACATGGCATTATTTAAAGATGAAATTTGAACAAATTTCATTTAAAAAAATCTTTATATTCAATATTCTAGTTGTAGGAAGACGCTAAAAAAATTGACATTTACAATTTTTGAAAATTCAGATATTTGAAAATGTAGGCCTTTTTAAGGTTAATTTGCTATATTCAACAAAAAACTTAAAGAACATATTTGGAGCCATTTAAAAAAATGAGAAGGTTGTTGACATTCCATGTACCTCCAAAAATAAAAATAAAAATAAAAATGTTTCAAATTCGAGGAATCGCGCCATCAGCCTAATAGAGAAATATCAATTTTGGCGAAAATCCTGCCCACATTTAGGCATTAGTGTTGGGTCAGACATTTCCCAGAAAGATACTGTCATGGTCAAGAACTTACAAAAGTGAATTCTGACTACACTATGTATACAAGAAAGTAATATTCTACATGTAAGAGAAAGAAAAAAATACTATTTTGGTAACAGGAACCCAGAAAACGTATTTCTTGTCAAAAATTGGTACTTTCCCAAAAAACACTGCGTTAATTTTTTCCAAGACGTTGGCCTAGATGAAATAGAACTAAAAGGAGGAAGAGGGAAAAATGACTAGATTCTAAAGGTGAAAGAACAGTAGGGGAGGATAAAACAAAAAAATCAAGGAATAAATATATATTACAATGAAGAAAGATAATAGAAGGACGAAAGAGGGGATAAAATGCAGGAAGAGGAAGAATAGGGAAAATCTGGCTTGACTCAATATAACTGGTCTGACGATTGAGACCAAAGCAACAGCTTTTAGATAAACAAGAGCGGAGAGATAAAGAGTCGGAAAGAGGCAAACAGACGGAAACAGAGCGACGGGGCGAGAGACAAAGAAAGAGCACAAAGGGTAGATCTGTTTGACAGAAATTCAAATAACGGTACACTTTTCGGAAAATTAAATTAAATTACAGAATATTATTTCCCAGCGTTTCATTAAGTACAGCCTTTTAGATTTGAGTTAATTCTTTGAAATTCCTACTTCCGAACTTAAATTTGGAGCAGATTCTACATACACTTTGTAAAAAAATTTAAAAAGAAGAAACAACCAAGTCAGGGATAAATATATAAATCTGCCAAGCCAAGGCATATTGTCATTACACATTTTTAAAGCAATGACTTGTTATTTAAAGGAATTTCTAACATGATAAAAGTCACGACCATTCATGACCTTTTAAAACCTACGCTCAGTAGTGGATTTAGGCGTTGGCACTGAGCACTGGACCTTGGTCTGCAATTTTTTGGAGAGCGGCAAATTTTCTTTAATCCAAAAGTTTTTTTATTCGAAAAATTATTTATTGAGAGGAATTGCTCGTTTTGATTTCCAAAGGGCACGTGCACTCGGCCAGCTACCCAGCGGGGAACGATATCGTCGAACTTTTTAAACAAGATTACGAAAAATTATGAGTTTTTTATCCTAATACTTTTTCGTACGCGTACGTATACACGTGGTACGTATAAACGGAGCAACATACGTGGTAGAGAGAGTTATGTAATGCTGCAGAAAATCGATTTCGAGATTTCAACGGATATACATGAGTCGGGGTCCCCTGATATCGTAAAAGTATTTGTTTTATTTTTGGTTATTTTTTCAAAACGCCCGTCCGTCCAACCCTTTGTCCGTCTGCCTGTCTGCTGTATGTGAACCACACTAACGCCTATATGAAACTATACGAACTAAACTATGCGAAGAATTATTTTCAAACTGAATAAACTCCTGTCGATGTGGTCTCATT
Source organism: Teleogryllus occipitalis (assembly GCA_011170035.1). Classification (NCBI taxonomy): domain Eukaryota; kingdom Metazoa; phylum Arthropoda; class Insecta; order Orthoptera; family Gryllidae; genus Teleogryllus; species Teleogryllus occipitalis. The sequence continues at coordinate 27,469 of BLKR01005125.1, read as the reverse complement.
CGAAGCTCTGCGATTTTGAAACACATTCATTCATTTTTGGGAGTAGTTCACATGAAGATCCTACGACATTTTCAAAATTTTCCTCAAAAACGGCTGTAAATTCGTTCGTTAAATTTCTTGTAAGAATAGAGAGAAATGCAAATAAAGGTTGGCATAAATTTGATGTTCACTCTTAACTCTGAATTTTCGAAAATTGCAAAAGTATGAAATGTTTTCGGCATCTTTCTACAACTACAAAATTGAATATAATGATTTTTCTTTCAAGTAAAATGTTTTCTCCATAATTAGTTCTTTTATTAAGGTCCTGTAATTGTTTTGAAAATTTTAGTTTTCGGGCAATATTGCGTGCAATATGTACAATTTTAAAAAATTAACAAAAAACATTTTTTCGAAAACCGCTCTAATTTTTAAAAAAATCTTTTGGGATGGATAGTGGTAAATGTACTGTATAAGGTGATAAAAACGCCATTCTGCTCTATTCTTGCGTGTTTTTTTCTTCATATTGACATTTGCGGCGATTTGTTCACATTATTGCATTTATGAGTACATGCGCTTTAAAGAATGTCTTATAAAGTTTCTCGAAAAATGAAACTTTTTCTGTGAAAATGAGCCCAAATTTTCTTATTTTCAGAAACGCTCAAACGCCATTTTCTTAAACGGCTCCAAATGTTTTCTTCAAATTTTCGTACGGTTAGTGTTAATTGCACTGTTTAAGATGACAAAATTCATTTTGCAATATTATTTTCTTCTTTCTTTTATAAAAAATACACAAACGTAATTTTTTTGGAATATCTCTCACGCCTTTAATATGCACATTTCCAGCGATTTGTATTCATTATTTCATTTGTGATTGAAAGTGCTTCAAATGTCTTCCAATAATTTTTTTCTAAAACAAAAGATTTTTGAAAAAGAGTTTCAAATTTCACATGTACAGTAACGATTAAATGCCATTTCCTTAAAAATTGAAAATATTGAAAATTTGTCTCCAATGGAATTGAAGTTTCTTCGAGAAAATGACTTGTACATGGTGAATTCCAATGTTAATATTGCATACTGGTTAATTGTCTGTACACCAAAAAGTGAGTAACTGCAGCGCTGAAAGGTCTTATTCGTGTTTGAAATGTGTTAAAAATAACCCCAGATCAAAATGACCGAAGATCGATAAAATGCGCTTGCGCCGTTGGCAATAGAATGCGAAGTTTTAAAATCAACAAACTGTGATCGACCAGTTCAGTGTCCAATCACCAAGACGTGAGAGGTTTTAGCTAATTTCATTTAATGTTATGCATTTTATTATAAAAAAGTTGTATTTTTATTAATTGAATAAATGCTTTAGAAATTATTGAAACTTTATTGTCTGTAATCAAAAATTAAAGAATAGAAAAAAGACCGGCATGGAGTGTAGTGTATTGTTTTTCAACAATGTAGAATTAGTTTAGTTTAATTAGAACGCTTACTATCTCGCCTCTGCCAGTTGTCAATATATTTTTTAAGCAAGGACTATTGAAACAATAGTTGGTGAAGAGAACGCAAGTGCCAATGTGATAGAGCTTTCGAAAACAAAGGTCATAAAGAAAGATAACGAAAAATATTAAAAATTAAAATAATTCTTGAATCACAAACAAAATAATAAATTCTATAAAATGAATCAACACACGTATTAAGGGTTAAAATATTCACTGCAACACGCCTCCCAAATAGCCGGATTCAAAGAAAAAAAACATATTGCAAAACCAATTCAACAATAAACCACGATCAAAAATATCAAGAACTTCACAGAGGAAATTAAAAATGTTCACGTAAATATGGGTTAAAAGAAGTATAAGAAACGTAATTTAAGAATTGAAGAAAAATATTAATACGAAGACATGCACAATACACTATTAACAACACAAAAGTCTTCAAACAACCACACGCTACAACACGTGTGCGAAGAACGCGGGCTTTTCCGACCTTGAGTAGTGAATGAATCGGCGCGGCTGAGACGCTCTCTCTCGCTCCGTAGTATACGAGAAGCAAACTGCTGCATCAGGCAGTGACTTGGCCGTTGAGGCGCGTACATAAAACTATCGCGGCCGCTCTGCGCCGTATCATTCCGCCTGCAGATCTCTCGGAGCAACACATCTTGCACTTGAGCTCGCTGCCTGTCGATCAACTGTTACAGACAGCTGATCGATAGTTGTTTTCGACTGGAGAATTGAGGTCAACGACATCAGCTGAGACTGCCTTCGCCTTGTACCTCTGAACAGCAGACAACACGTGCTTTCTGTTGTTATTCACGAGGTGATTCATCAGTAGTACAACCGAGGATTACTGCTGTGTGAACCGGCGTTTGTTTATACAATTTGTGGGAGCAAGATGGCGGCTGCCCTATGCCTGTGGCCGTGGTTGTTGGCGACTGCCTTGTCAATGGCCGCCGTCCAACTCGTCCTAGCCCTTCGCGCTCTGCGCTACTGGCAGCGCCGCCACGTGCCGTGCGCGCCCTTCCCTCTGCCCTTCGTGGGCCACTTCGCCGCCGCCGCGCTGGGCGTGGGCGGCGCCTCCGAGCCCGCCACCGTGCGCGCCCTCTACGCCCAGCTGCAGGGCGAGCCCTTCGCCGGCGTCTACTTAGGCCACAGCCCCGCGCTGCTGCTGCGGGAGCCCGCGCTGGTCAAGGCGGTGCTCAGCGACCACTTCGACGTCTTCCCCACGCGCACCGCCCACGCCTCCGCCGCGCCGCCCGCCACGCCCCTCGCGGACAACGTGTTCAACGCGGAGGGCGAGCGGTGGCGAGACCTGCGCCAGCGCCTCACGCCCAACTTCACGCCCGGCCGCACGCGCCGCGCGCTGCCCGCCCTGCTCGCGCACGCGCAGGCCCTCGTCCGCGCCCTCCGCCCGCACGCGCAGAGCGGCCGCCCCGTCGCGCTCAAGGTGAGGACACGCCCACTTCTCCCACACCAGACCCTGTTCATGCTCTAACAAAGAGCATGAGATGCCTCAGTGCATCAAATGATGTCACTCAGTTCCTCTGACCGGGAGGTCCTAGGTTCAAGTTCCGATGGCGGGATAGAATTTTCGACACTAGCTTTTCAGCTAGGTCGAATTCAGTCGCTGTCTGGAGGAGAATTCTAGCGGCCGGCAGCTCTGATCAGTAGTTTTCCGTGGTTTCTCCGATCAACACCAGGCGCGAGCCGGAGCAGTATCCTAATAAACGGGCCACGGACCGCGCGCGATCTTTCCTTCCTCATCTTTGACCTGTCCTCATCCCTTGCACACACACACACTTACACTAACATGCACTACACTACCACACATGCCGGGAGAGCAGATGCTAGAGCTTGTGTCTCCTGAGGCGGTGCCCCGCAGGTGGGACATACCTAGTTGGAAAAAACCCCGCTAGTCGACGGAAGGTCGGCACCGGATTTCCCCATCCACCGGAGGAAGATCACCGCCACCTCCAGATAAAAAGCATGCACTACACTTACGAGGCTAATGCTCTCAGTAGTCGACTCGGCTGGAATCACTAACCGCCACTGCTCTAAAGACGGCTCCACACATTCGGAATTCGCCGAGCAGCGAGCCCAATCCCCAGCAGGTGACGTGTTCGGCGAATATTCGCTCCCTTTGATGTGTCCAAAAGACCGACACGCATTGGATAGGGCGAACCCTGAATGTTCGTCACTCTGCAAATAGCAACCAACTCATCCACACTACTTGGTATTCGGCGAGCGGTTGCTCGCTGTTCGCCGAATAACAAATGTGTGGAAGCGCCTTAACGCCAAGGGTTGGGCTGCGCAGGGCCCGCTGCTGGCGTACTCCGTGGACGGCGTGTCGGAGGCGCTGCTGGGGCTGCAGGCGCGCGCCCTGGCGGACCCCGCCGCCCCGCTCCTGCAGCTGGCGCAGCGCGTGGAGGCCGACAGCTCCGCCATCCACCAGTTCGCGCAGCTGGCCACCCCGCGCCTGCTCAAGGTGCTCCGCGGCGCCGACGCGGCGCACCAGCGCTTGGCGCAGCGCTTCGCGGCGCTGGCGCGGGACGTGCTGGCGGCGCGCGCGGCCAGCCCCGGGGCCGCGCGGGGCCGCGACTTCGTGCAGCTGCTCGCCCGCAGCGACCACGCCGCCGACTCCGCAGGTGAGCGCCGTGCCCTGGCGTGGCGAGGGGCTATCAGCCTGAGCCCGTGCGTGGCGTTGCAGACGTAGGGATGGCAAGAAACATTGATGTTATCCAGCACAAACATCGATATTTTGCATTCGATGTTTTCTTCACATCGATATTTTGCTTTCGATGTTTTCTTCACATCGATATTATGTTGCAAAAACATCGATTTTTTAAAAAAAAAATTAAATAACGAAGTTTAGGCACGTTGTAGAGTAGTAGCCGTTGTTTTTCGTCATCCTCTTTATCACGCTGCACATTTCGCCTGTGCAATCTGAGGTACTTTTTGGTGTTTTTACTTCGATGGTGTATGAATGCAAATGACTAAGGCATAAAGTAGCAAAACACAATGTTTTTTATTTTATTCTTTACATATGGCAATTTTTATTAACACACTACAAATATGCTGGTAAACAAACAATGAAATATTTCCCTTTTACGTACTGTAATTAAAAATGGACAGGAAAATAGCATGTTTATTAACCATGTAATTAAAACATCGATGTTTTTGTCGATGTTTTCACCGACATCCAAAACCCTTTAGCGATGTATCGATGTTTGGCTAAAATGTGCCATGGCTCTGCAGACGAGGCGGAGCGCCGCGTGGCCGCGCACGTGTGCTGCATGCTGTACGCCGGCGCCCACAAGCCGTCGGCGCTGCTGAGCTGCGCGCTGGCGGAGCTGGCGGCGCAGCCCGAGCTGCAGGAGCAGCTGCGCGCGGAGGTGGCGCCGCTGGCGGAGGGCGACGGAGCGGGGGCGGCGCTGCAGGTGGACGCGCTGGAGAAGGCGCCGCTGCTCGACGCCGTGCTCCTAGGTGAGCGCAGCTCCTCACCCAAGCGCTGGATCGGCGTGTGTATGTGGGTGAGTGTATGTATGTGGGTATACGTGTGTATGTGGGTGTACGTGTGTATGTGGGTGTACGTGTGTATGTGGGTGTACGTGTGTATGTGGGTGTACGTGTGTATGTGGGTGTACGTGTGTATGTGGGTGTACGTGTGTATGTGGGTGTACGTGTGTATGTGGGTGAGTGTATGTATGTGGGTGTACGTGTGTATGTGGGTGTACGTGTGTATGTGGGTGTACGTGTGTATGTGGGTGTACGTGTGTATGTGGGTGTACGTGTGTATGTGGGTGTACGTGTGTATGTGGGTGTACGTGTGAATGTGGGTGTACGTGTGAATGTGGGTGAACGTGTGAATGTGGGTGTACGTGTGTATGTGGGTGTACGTGTGTATGTGGGTGTACGTGTGTATGTGGGTGCATGTGTGTATGTATGTGTGTGTATGTGGGTGTATGTGGATGTACGTGTGTATGAGTGCGCGGTGTAGAGCGCATCATAACTCGATAGTATGACTATTGAAAACTATCGATATCAAATTCAAATAAACTATCCAAAACGATAGATATTCTTCAAATAAACTATCGAATAATATTAATAGCCCCACACATCAAACACCCCGTGTTAACGCACGGGCCCGGAGCGCCCGAGCCCAGGGCCTCCAATGTTCTTAAAAAGTATTTAATACTTTTTCAAAAATGTAATTTAAAAAAGTATAAAATGTGTTGTATAATTAAACTACACGCAAAAGAATGGGATAACGGAGAGGCTGTGTTGCGCATGATTGGATAATAGTTGTATGGGATGTGGCTGGTTGATGCAAAAATGTCACTCAATGATTAGAAGTTTAGTTTTTTTTTAACAAAACTTGTCTTTACGTTGGGGGGGGGGGGGGTCGATGAAGAGTAGAGGAGCCACAAGCACTGGTTGAGCGCCCGTGTGTATGTGTGTGGAGTAGATAGCCTCAAAACGTCGGTAGTATGACTATCGGAAGCTATCGGTATTCTTGAAATACACTATCAAATAATATTGACCGTACTACCGAAATATAAAAAATTAAAAAAATATATGTTTTGAGTAATTGATGTTTTTTATTAAATAAATAAACCGCAATAATATTTTGATAAAATAATTGTATAATAAAAAAGTTAATTCAAGTAACATCTTAGCCATTTTCCCAATAAATTCTCTGTCATTTCAAACTTCATTGAAAAATATGTAAAACTTTGTAATTCTCCTTTAGCGCAGCCACCACGAAAAAACTTAGGCAAATATCATTATAGTACTTCAATAATTTAAATATTACCAACTGAAGTGTTAGCAAGTCTCTGCGCATAACCGCTATTAGCGTATTATCTCAAACAATTGACACTCATTGACGCTCATCATGAAAGTGATTGGTCTTCTTTCTCTTATTAAGAAAATACAAAGTCGAAGTAATGCTTGAACCAGTGATCTTTATATTTACATTTACTGAGATATCAATAGAAGAATTATGTTACTTGAGTATGTGTAATTAATAATTAATTATCTAAATGAACGCATTTTAATAAAAAATTATTCCGATAGTATTCGATAGTTTTTAGAAGTATCGATAGTTTTTCTGGTATGGCTCTATGGAATACTATCGATAGTGGCATTAAGGTTTGAGGAGCTGTATACTTGAATTTAAACATGGGTTCAGTTGACGTAAAGCAGCTGTTACGGTGTCTTCCATTCGGACGTTTGAACGTCACCATAGTGACGTCACTGAATGACGTGTAAGCTCCCGATTGGATGACGCCGCAGCAGCTGATGATCTTTCAAATGAAGCTCTTGTAAATAAATCGAAGAGTAAACTTGAGTTTTTCTAACGTGGCATCTGTAGTACTACCTCCGGGATAGAATTCGGCACGACTTTTTTGCTTCATTCTCAGTTCTGCCGGTAGAGTCGCTTGATCTGCAGCACTGCTTGATACGATCATGCGACATCTTGCGGCAGGACTGAGAATGACGCAAAAAGTCGCGCCGAATTCCATCTTGGAGGTAGTACCCACAGATGTCAAATTAAAAAAAACAAACAAGCATTGTGTGGAGCGTGTGTGTAACGCGTGCGCTGCCCGCAGAGACACTGCGCCTGCACCCGGCGGAGCCCGTGCTGACGCGCGTGAGCCGGCGCGCGTGGGCGCTGCCGGGCGGCGAGGCCGTGCTGGAGGCGGGCACGCGCGTGCTGCTGCCCGTGGCGGCGCTGCAGCGCGACGCCGCGCTCTTCCCGCGCCCCGACGCCTTCCGGCCGCAGCGCTTCCTGCCCGGCGCCCCCGCCGACCACGCCCCCTTCCTGCCCTTCGGCCTGGGCCCGCGCAAGTGCGTGGGCTACCGCCTGGGGCTGCTGCAGGCCAAGGTGGCGCTCGCTGCGCTGCTCGCCAGCTACCGCTTCGCCCCCGCGGCCGCGGCCGCTCCCGCCCGCGCCCGCGCCGGCGCCGGCGTCCCCCAGGGCGCCTCGCTGCGACTCTCTCACGTGCGCTCCAAGAGTTACCACGCTCCTTGCGTGAAGTGCAATATTAGGTGAATTATTTTCAATTGTAATAAGCAGGGGGCGGATTTTGATGACTTAAAACATCGCCAAAAATTATCAATAAAATGCTCTTAAAATGTTTTAAAAGTGCACTGAAAGCAAACAAAAATGACGTAAAAAGTGATCAAAACCAGTTCAGATGAACAGCTTAAGCTTTTGGATATGTTACTGACGTAACCGAGGCTTCTTCTATTCGTTAAAATGAACTCAGCTTGAAAACTTTTCGTTTGGACTGTGCTTTACCAGCAAATCTGTCTTTAGTTATCCCGAAATCGGTTGAACCACCAATGACGCTTATAGGCGTCACGGAACCTTAGATTACATACTCAGAATGGCTGGCATTACAACTTCTGAGCGAAGAAATCGAATAGGCTACCAGGTATAGGTACTCGTGAATTCTGTGAAAAACATTTGTAGCATCTCGAAAATATAATTTGAAGTACGTTCCATTAAAATGACATTAAAATCGATGAATTCAGCAGAAAAATGCATTAAAGATGCCGGAAAAAGTTAAAAAATGATTTATTACCCGAAATCGATAAAAAAATGCAAAAAAATGACGTGTGAAAATGGGTAATTACCTTATTTCATAACATAAAATGAATTTCTATGCTAAACGGCACTGTTCAAAAGTGAAAAGAAAAAAAAGACATTTCATTAAAATCCACCCCCTAGAAATAAGCTTTAAAAAAGTTTACTGAAAAGCAAACTGAATTTAACTGCAGCAAACCCTCGTTAGCACGAACTCGCTTAACATGAATTTTGCCGTAACACGAAGAAAACTTGGTCCCGGCAAGGGATTACGGTAAAACAGACATTTATAATTCTCGGATAACACGATTGTTTATAACGTGTTCTCTGAATTTTTAGGTCCCTTGAAATTCGTGTTAATGAGGGTTTACTGTATATTTCTCTCGAAATTCATATTGTAGGACAGTAATTTAGACTGTGGATGTAATGAAACACTGAATATTCGCGTTTTAAAGGGTAAAAATGCTGTACGTTTTGGTACACTCATTTTCCTGTGTTTAAGACTGATCCTTGTTAAGAGATTCATTCCTTTACTTGGAAATATTATTTAATTTATCCATTCAATATGTCTGTATTCATGATTTATTATTAAGTATTATTATTATTATTATTATTATTATTATTATTATTATTATTATTATTATTATTATTATTATTATTATTGATTTTGAAGCCTAAATATTAAACGTCATGTTGCTGTGATAATATTAAATTCTGCATGGAATGTGTGTAATTAATACGTAATATTAGTAAAAAATGTAAATTTTATTATAATATAATTGATCTAACTATATTACTTTCCATCCCCAGTAATACGTTTAAATTTTCTAACACTCTGCCCTTTTATCGTCAACCGTCCTTGAATGTCTTAAAATTATGTTATTTCTATGAATTATTGTGTAACTGGACCTGGAATGTTTAGCTTTGTATAGCATACATTCTTGCAGTAAAGAATATAAATAAAATATTTTACAAAAAAAAAAGTTTTAACTTGTTCCTGTAAGTAAGGTTTTCTCGTCACAACAGTTAATATGTCACGTTTGTTGGCAATAAAATGTGCCTAATTTGGATCCCGAAACCACCGCAATCAGTTCTGGAAAAATCAGATATACCAACACTTTTGCAACTAACAATGTTTTAAAATGAAACAAATTTCCCGTAAATATTAAAAATGATCTGGAGTCTAATAATTGCAATTAATGTAATAAATATGATGTATACATTTTTATTAAACGTATCTGCACCAGCGACTGCTGATACTGGTTGGAGAATTTCTCGCTTCATAGCGCCACGTGTTGCCATAATCGAAAATCCGCTACCAATTTTTTATATCGTTCTTTGGAATGATCGACGTTTTGGAATTTCAGTAGAAGGTAAGTTAAATCCTGATAAATCAATGGAAAAAATGTCATTTTCATCGTTAAAATTGGTGTTTCTTAGTGTGGCCTCTGTGTCTAGACCATGGATTGCTGTAGTTACACCTCTTATCACTCACTGCCACTCGTCTCAAGTCTCTACGCAACAGTTTCGACACTGCAAAGGCCAACTTCCACAAAGGCGAGTCACGATTGCTCGATTCAAAATCACATACCAGAAAGAGAAATTTTATACTCAAATTACTATCAAATATTAACATATGATACATCATTTTATTCCTCTTTTCATAATCTATCCTTTGCTGGTGAGAAAATATATAGTTCCATTTAAAAAATCAAGATAATTATATTTCTCGAAGACAAAAATATTGAAGACAATTTCTCTGTGGCATGTTACTTGTCCCATGATTCCGCATTGTTCACCAAAAACTGAATTTCGATATCCTGAACAGTTTAGAAGTTCTAGGGGTGATCCATAGTTGGTGGGGCACCTGTATATTTAGGAATCTGTAATTTGTCAAAACTGAATTACTTAACAGTGGAAACACATTTTCATGCAATTCTGATATTTAAAATTACAACACTCATCGCAGAAATCACATTCATCAGATGTCAGTAACAACTCGCTAAGAAATCCTCATACGATGTATATTCGTAACTCTACAACCATTACTATACTATACATACATGGCATTGCACAATTAAAATTGATTCACAAATTTATGTCCAAAGTAAAATAGTTTTTAATATTGACTATTAAGTCAATATTATTTGTTATTTAAATCATTACTTAATTGACATGTTCCGTAGTATTATAGACAGCCAATACTAAAACAATTATTTTTTTAATTAATTAACATTTATTTCAAATACACAGTCAACAAGTAGCAACGTTTCGAAAGAACAGGATTTTTCACCCTCAGGCTTGCATAAGTCATGAACTATAAAACCAATTTAGTAATTTCTGCATACGTAGGGTTTTTCTCACACAGAGTATTATTAGTTACGATTGTATTGTCGATTTTTAGGGTTATGGTGGTGAATAGAAGTGGGGCACGTTGAGTTTCAATCAATAGCATTATGGTTCTCGGATAAACAAGGGTAGGCAAGAATTTTAAAATATTGAAAGTATCTTTTTTGTGAGATTCATGACCCAATTTGTGCTACGGTTTTAATAAATTGTTTTTGTAGTTTTAACATTTGTTTCACCCGAAATTTTCTTGGATTTTCCCACAAACCTAGAGTGGAGTATTAGATTTTACTGTGAAGGAGTTCCCATGTTATTCATGAAATGGTTTGTGTGGTTGACAGATTGTATTCTCTCTCTATTAACTTCTATGAATTCCTAACATCCACTTCATTTCACCTCTTTCAGATGGCTTCCAAAAATGAAATTAATGCCAGGGAAGAAAAATGAATGTCTCTATCCGTGAAGGTACTTTATTAGTTATACTGCACAAAATATCACTTCACTATTTTATAGATACCAATGACACTTTAACTAATTGTAGATGCAAAAACCATGGTAATCATATTGTACACTAGTTATGTTGATTGTACATTGATAAGTTCAGTTACTTTTAGTATATTATGTTTCAAGACAATCAATGGAATTAACAATCAATACCTCTAAATTGTATTTCGAATAATTTTAATTATTGAAATAACATGATTTATTTTTTATTTAATACATTTCCATACATACTTAATACTTTGTACATTAATACATTTTTTCCTTGTTGAAATACAAATATGTAATAATAAATCATGTTATTTCAATAATTAAAATTATTTGAAATGCAATTTACGTGTGTGTATTGATTGTTTATTCTACTGATTGTCTTCAAACATAAGATACTTAAAATAAGTGAAAAATGGTAATCATCATCACCATTATAATAATAGTATAAATAAATGAAGTCCAGTACTTCACAATCAGTTCACATTTCACAATCACGTCCTATGATTTTCAAAGAAGACCAACCATTTGTTTATTCTCGGATATTTTTTCAAACATCAATAAGTATGTTTGACATCCTTTGAATAGATTCAATGAATCTTCTTTAAGAATTACAGTTGCTTCCCTCTATATACTTTCATAATCATCTTCTGAAAATTTGATAGTAAAAAATATTCTTACTGTTATGTGGTAAATTATCTTTGTGAAGCTTATAATTCCCTATAATTAGAAAAAATCGATTGATCTGGATAACGTCGTGGTCCTTCAATTTGAAAACAATATTTTAATTTTAGAGTGACTTTACGTGAAGCCCCTGATACAATTTCAAAACTTTCAAAAAAGTTTTCATTGTTTTGATTAAATTTTGTTGTTCAGTATTATAAAAGGATGTTTCAGAGAATGGTGAAGATATCATTTTTGCAGAAACTGAGATTTTTTGAAAATTTCAAAACTTCAATTTTTTTGGCGTCTTTCTACAACTACAATTATGAAGACAGATTTTTTTGAGTAATTTTGCGTCAAAGTACGGACGAGAAAGTACTAGCTGTTCAAGCACCACTAGTTTATGTTTGGAGATAATTCTGCCTGGCAGTATTTATTTATCGTGTGAGACTATTAACGGGGAGACTGACGTCCTTGAAAACCTATCCCCGAAGCGGTTCTGGCGACCTTTATCGAGCAGGCGCTCCTTGCGGGCGGTCCCATAAATGTGCCTGGGATTTGACTCTCACTTTCTCCGCCGGACGTCGGGCTTACTTAATTATATTCGAACTGTGTAGTTGGGAGAAAAAAATCTCGCTAGGGCAGGATGTGATCGAAGGAATTTAATTTCGTCGGGCATTCACCAAAGTTCTTTTTCATGCCGCAAGCGTCACGTGGGTTTTCCACCTTTCGAAAATCCACGCACTTTGGCGGGAATCGAACCCGCGCACCGCGTTAGCTAACCCCTCATCCGCGGAGCCCAAGGCCAAGTAGTGTGAAGAGGCGACCCACTGCCTCGGCGGGCGCCAACGCGTGGTTGGAACAAGGGATGTGCCCTTAACAGCTAAACTGTTATTTCATAACCTTTAATGTTTCGTAACTCTTATGCGAAATAACAGTTATTTCGTTTATCCTGTTATTGGCTGTTATCGGTTGAAATGCATAGAACTGCAACCTACTGCACGTAATCCGAACTACTACAAGCTTTTGTGGCAACCATTTTGTACGTTAACAGCTTCACTGCAGCTAATCAATAATGATTTGCCAGTGTTCAAATTATAGATTCATTAATACATAATTCGTCATTATTACACACCATGTGCCACACTATTTTTATATTTTATTGTATACACTACAACAAGATGTTTGTCCTTTAAATTAAGTCCGTCCAATATGTTAACTTATTTCTGTCCCATTGCTGCTTATGCGAGATCAACTAATATTTCCCTAGGTCCAATAAAATAAAATGAGTTACGGTCAAATAACTCACGTTATAATACTTGATATTCGATAGCCATTAACACTTTAACTATACGTAACAAAAACACTGTTTCTCCTCATTAGTTTTGGCACTCGTCACTTCACTGCGCACAAGTTGCATATTTGAAAGAATATTTGCAATCTGAACCCGAATCACTTTCATTTTAGTAATATTCTATATTCTATACACATTTGCTACACATTATATGAATTACTATTCATCCTTGGCAGTTAATCCAGTCTCGTTCATATCAGCTGCTTCTCTGTCCAAACATGTTAGGGAAAGTAGTGCAAGGAAGCGCCGTAAGGTAGCTGCACAAGCTTTATGGTGCTACCACCGTTATTCGTTTTGCGTGGTTTCACTCTTAGCAGTCGCTATATCTGCTTTAACTCTTAGCAGTCGGCCATGTTAGGTTGCTGGTCATAGACCTGTTATTTTTCAACTGTTATTAATAACAGCTATTACGAGTCAGCTGTTTTTGTGATAACAGCTATTGAAGAAAAGCTGTTAAGCCCATCTCTAGTTGCAACGCGTGGTTGCACAGTGAGCCGGTGCAGCGCGTTGTAACGTCGTAATACGAGTCGTTCTGAATAGGGGGTGGATTTTGTTGACCTGAAACGTCGCCAAAAATTATCACGGTTTGATAGTATAGTGGTTATCAAACAGGGCTCCCAAGTTGCGGTTCAAACCCGGTCAAAGTCAGGGTATTTTTGAGATACCAAAAATCGACGGCATGTATGCGGACGCTTGTATGCGGACGTATGCCCACGCATGTACAACATCATAGGAAAGGCATTTGGCCGATCCTGGCAAAATTAAATCCTCTAACAATTTATCACCAACCAGAGTTTAGATCTGAATTACTGGATAAGATTGCGGATATTGTATCTTAGCCTGCTATCTGATATTCAAATCAAACGTCAAAATTGGCGCACTAGCGCTCCTATGAAAATCAATGGCAAACTACCCTATGTATACTTGCTCAGGATAAGTTTCACAAGAAAACGCTAAGAACTTCTGGAGACTAGCCTACGCACTAATCAGTGTATGGCAGTATAAAAAGAAGAAGAAGAAGCTGGAAGAGGATGGATATGTTACTGATGTAATCGAGGAGTCGTCCTTTCGTTTATGTGAACTCAGCTTGCAAACTTTTGGTTTGGACAGTTCTTTACCAGAAAGTCTCTGTCCTTAGGCGTCACCGGAACCTTCGATTACATACTTTCAACAGCAGACATTACAATTATTGAGTGAACAAATGGTATAAGCTACTGTGGCGTCATGCGGTTGCAATAATACACACACGAGAGAAGGTTAAATAATTACTGGTTTATTTACTAAGTTCCACCACCGAAACAACATTATTTACACAATTAAATTAACTTAAAAAGATCCCACTACTCGGAGTAATCTGTCGCTGCGGCTATCACTTACATCCGATGGTGTGAAGCGCCACATCCTACTTACGGACTCATCCTTGAGTCTCCCTGTCCTTACGGCAAACACATTGCCGGCCCTATCCGCCACGCTCGCGGTCCGCACCCAATCAGGCATTCGCTGACCGGCTCCTCGGCCAGATGCGCACTCCTCGAAGTCTCGAAGCGAAAGAGATCGAAGCGTCGTCGCGCCCGGTGCAGGTAGCCCGCACCCCTTCCACGCCGCCTCCTGGCTTTTCCCCCAACGTCACATCCGCTCTCTCTATAACAAAGGCTAGCACGTGGACGTCTTAACGTGTCGCTTACGTCACGCGGCCGCTCGTTGAAATGTGTTTGTATCCACGACGCTACCCTACTCAGGAACTCTGGGGAGAACATTGATGTACACGTAAATATTATTTGAAGCAAGTACCATTAAAATTATATCAGTAATGAAATAAGCTAAAAATGCTTTAAAGCTTACGAAAAAGGGTAAAAAAAATACTTTTACTCGAAATTGACGAAAATGCAAAAAACTTCATTTAAAATGGGTCATTTTCTTTTGTCATAGCATAAAATTATTGTACATAATGAATGGCACTGTTCTAATGTGAAATAATGACATTTCATTAAAATCCACTTTCTAACAATCAACGATCGAGTCCACAATGAACTAAACGTCCAAACCAGGTCATCGTATAAATTATCTATTTCTCCAAAACATAAATTAACGCATTCAATCTTATCCAAAATCCCATTTATCCATCCCGAATTAGAAAAATCCTCCTCCGCGTGTTTTTGTAAGAAATTGCCGAAGTCTGACTCGTAATAGAAGTACTCTTTTGGTTTCTCAACCTTATATTAAGCCTAACAGTAAGTTACTAGTAAGTAATAAAAGCATAGGCATATAGATTTTACGATCTGTTTTAATCAACATATTTAAAGAAAAGCAATTGGAGAAATTAAACTTGATATACCATTTCTGTACGGTCAGACCTATGAACGTTCTGAAACAAAAACCCTTGTTCGTTCTCAGAAATCCCAAATCCTATATTTCCGATGAAATGGCGAAATCAATTTTCCGTATTACATAACATTCTGTTTATTTCGTTTATTACCCCGTATGAACGTACGCATACAAGGAAGTCAAACTTGATATACGTGTCCTGTAACCTCATCGTCTCCTATATTATTTCAGTAGTATATATATGCTTTGCGGCTCTCACACGCCACCAAACTTTATTAATGAGGTCTCTAAAGAAAAATAATTTCACGGCGACGAGACGAATTGCACATCGATTTTAAAAATATGAAAAATTTGTTTATAAAGCCCATCTAAACATTCATGTCAAATGCAACCCCAAACACTCGGCTGCATATTTAACTCTGTATCGTTAAATAACTCACAAACTAAGATTTTAGGGTCTCAAAAAGTCACATATTGAGGCCAAATGCTTCGAAGAAACGTTTCTCACAACGTAACCTACAAGATGAGATCTTCTTGAACGTTATATTGCATTTTTGCTACTTAGGCTCTTCTCGATTCTACCCCATCTGTCGAGAGCCTGTAGAATCTGCAACTGTATGTGAAATTAAACTATTTCCTTGATATTATACGCGATTGAATTACACAAGTGTACCTCTATGCTCGGTAATACTATTAAATAAGAATAATTTGTATTGACAAGGATGTATTTTATAGTTATCAATTACAAGGAGACATATAGAACATAGAGACAAAGTGACGGAAGATAACGAGGTCTTGAAGGAAAACATATTACAAGCTTTATATGGCAATGGAAAAATAGGGAAGTAGGTTTAGTGAAATGGAAAAATAGGGTTTTAATATGCGAGAGTTCTCGCACGTGTACGCTAGAATCTTTATTAAGCGTCTACCTCTCTTAACGGCAAATTTTCGCTATATATTCTAGAAAATGGATTTTCAGCCATTCCAGTTGTAAGAAACTATAAAACAAACACACCCAGTTTAAAGTCTCGTAATAGTAATTAGTTTTACGTAAGTTACGGTCCATATTTTGAAGAGGTACTGGTATCATTTAACTATGAATGCAGTCAATGATATTAATGATTTCAACGGAGAGAGAGCGAGATTCGTCTCTCGTTTACTACAAATATAAGTGCATAAATGGGTTAAAGGTAAAGGATGCTATGAAAAGGATTGCTAAATAAAATATAGAATAATTCATTTATAATATAGTTATAACATAGCATGGATTACATTGTCTTTTCTTGAAAAGCGAAATTTAAGCTGTATCGCCCCCTCAGCGTCCTCTGCCACACGTATTTCGTCCATTACGAGACATCTGCAAAAATATAAAGATTACTTATTATTGGTGTCATTGTCAAAACATCATTCATGGTTACGATGATTGAAAAAACGGGAGCATGAACGAAAACTTAAATTATTTATAGAATCAATGAAATCAGTGAAAAATAAAAACGCCAAACCGTATCTGTACTAAACAAAACAAATCTGCACTGAATCTGTTTTGAAATCCGAAAACCAATGTGATACAAATATGAAAAAAAACAACTAATTTGATGCATATATAGGCATTTCAATACCATATGGAATTGGTAAGCACACGTGCTTTAAATGTTTTCATACGAAGTTTTTCAAAAAACTGTTTCTGTGAAAATGAGCTCCAAATTGGGCATTTCCTAAGAACGGCTCCAACTGTTTATCAAAGCGTATTTTCATGTAGGACCATGTTTTACTCTTGTATGATATTCTTAATGCCCTATTTCATTTATCATATTATATATCATATTATTTATTCTACTTGTTCAACCTACACAGGTCTTTCAAGGGTGTGTACAATTTCAATATTTTCACAATGCAGTAAACTATAAAAATTAACATTGATATGTAATTCCTAAAGTTACCCAGGAAGGGTCCTGCAAAATTACTTATTTACAATTAATATTTTTCTTTTAGAATGAATTTCATACTGTTATTTAAGAAGGTTGAAAGAGGTTTTCTGAATATCGAATCTTAACGCGGGGAATATTTTTACATGCTTTGCCTAATTTAAATTCATTAGTTGCTGAACAAGATGGAAGAGAAGAAGAAAAACGATTTGATAATTTTGAAATATACGCACTTATTGAATCTATTGCTAGTTTATTTAAAATTTGGTCGTGACGAATAAACCAGAGAGCTTTTAATATTTGTCGTAAAAACTAAGGGGAGCGGTAGCTCAGTGCATCAACGGATGTCACTGCAGCGCCTCTGACCGGGAGGCCCTATGTTCGAGTCCTGACGGCGGCAGGATTTTCGACACTAGCTTTTCAGCTAGGTCGAATTCAGTCGCTGTCTGGAGGAGAATTCTAGCGGCCGGCTGCTCTGATCGGTAGTTTTCCGTGGTTTCTCCGATCAACACCAGGCGAATGCCGGAGCAGTACCCTAACAAACGGGCCACGGATCGTGGACGATCTTTCCTTCCTCTTCCTTGTCCTATACTCTCCACTTACACTAACATGCATTACACTATCACATATTCCAAGAGACCGGTCGGGAGCTTAAAGCTTGTCCCGGCTGGGGCGGTGCCCCGTTTGCGGGAGAGTCCTGGTTAGGGGGAAACCCCGCTAGCCGACGGTAGGTCGGTACCGGATCTCGCCACCCAGCGGGGGGATATCACCGCCATCTCCCGAGAAAAAACATGCACAACACTTACAGGACCAATGAGCAAAGCCGTTGACGCGCCCGGAAACACGAAAAAAAATTGAATAACTTCTAATTTGCGTTTATGTGTTTTTTGCGGTACCATTCCATATAGGACAAGCATATGTTAATTTTGTGACGAATGATAGATTTATAAATTAAGAAACCTGAATCTGTTGAGAGTTTTCATTGTCTATTATTGATCAGGTATAATTTGAGAATTATGATTCGTGCATTTTTAGATATTGATAAATTGTATGGTTTCCAGGTTAATTTTGTGTCAATTTGTAAACCTAAATATTTAACTGCGGTATAATTGGAGAGCCAATTAATAGCTTTATGATTAATTATCAATTGATAAGTAGGGTGAATATGTTTTATTGAAAAAATTTTGGTTAACATTTTTGAGTGTTGATTTTAACGTTTCAATTGGTGAACCAGGTATATAGGGTATTTAAATATTTTTGTAAGTGTTCTTGACCTTGTATGAGATCCGAGTGTGCAGTAAATATTGTAGTATCATCTGCAAAAAGGTAATGTCTAAATAAAATAATTTATGGATGTCAGAGATGAAAATATTAAAAAGGTTGTGTGTGTGTGTGTGTGTGTGTGTGTGTGTGTGTGAGAGAGAGAGAGAGAGAGAGAGAGAGAGAGAGAGAGAGAGAGAGAGAGAGAGAGAGAGAGAGGAGAACCGTGCGGAACCCCTGCCTTAATAAATTGTTCAGATCAATGACTGTTATTTAATTTGACTTTAAATTCACGGTCTCAGAGAAAACTTGAAAATGTTGAAGATAGTGAGGGAAACCGTGTTGTCGTAGTTTGTATAGTAATCTTTCGTGCTCAACTTTGTCGAATGCTTGCTCTATATTTAAGACTATTGCAAAATTATGTTTTTTCTTTTGAAAATTAGTTGCTATAAAATATCTTTTCGTAGAAGTTGATGCACTGTTGAATGCTTTTGTCTGAAACCAAATTGTCTTTTGGGTATAATGTTATTGTTTGTAATACATTTATTTAGCCTAATTAAAATTATTTTTTTAAATTTTAAAAAGTTATAAAGTAAACTTATGGGACGGTAATTTTAAGGAATATAATGATTTGTACTGGGTTTTGTTATTGGCAATATTAATGCTGTTTTACAAATTTGTGGAAAATAGTTTATTCTGAAACACGGATTTAATATTGCAGTGCATGAATTATTATTTGAATTTGGAAGATGTTTTATGTTTCCTTGTGAAATACAATCAATACTAGGGGATTTTTTTATTTAATTTAGAAATAATAAATATAGTTTCTGATGGGGAAATAAATTCAATTCTTTCAGGTACTGTATACTAGGAAGAATACACAATTTTTAAAATAACATTATATAAACTAAAATTAATAATAGGATTTGTACTGAACGAAAGTACAATTTGTTTCGCTAATGGGACTGAAAAAATTGAGAAAAAAATGACTTTTAAGTGCAGGTATACTTGGGTTTTCGTAACGTGGTGAATGGCATTTGGTCATTTTTACACCTCCTGCCTTATAAAAAGAATCTTTTTAATTATTGCAAAAACGTCCTTTTTAATGGGGCTCATTGCCTCAAACATGTGCTTAACACTGTTATAAACATTCCTTTTATAAGGCGGGAGGTGTGAAAATGACCTCGGTCACATTATAAAAATCGAAGTGTAGGTAGCAGGTAAGAAGAGTCGGGGCAATACCGAAAACCCAACCAGAACTAAAGACACAAGAAAAATAAATAGAGCCGAGAATAGAGCCTACAATTTTCCATTACGTAGAACACTAGATTTTAAACCAGCAAGCTGAAACAAGAGTCTAACACACTATCGTATGCACTTTTTGATGAGATAGTTATTGAATTAAGCGCTTGTTAATTTTTGCGAAAATGTTTCCGCAATACAACTCCAACCCAGGAATTCAGATTGCTCCACAGATAGTGATGCCAAATATTGTTTAAACTATCGAACAGAAACAATATTTTTTATAACATAAAATGTATTTGAGAGAGTCCTAATTGATGGTAGAATTAAGTGCCCATTAATTTTTACCGAAAGTGTACCCGTAATACAACTCCATCCACTCAAATTCAAACTGTGGCCTGCCTGAAGGCCTACGGCATCAAATAGTTCACTCTCAAACACACAATGTTTGTAAGAAATAACCACGTTCCTGTTTATTAATTTAAAAATGTTTGGCATTGATAAAGGTGCCGCAATACGAATTCGGACTGTTGAATTTGTTTTGTGGGAACATTTTCGGGTAAATTGACGAGTATTTAATTGGAGGCATGTGCTTTGAATAAAAATAAATAATAAAGAAACATGTATTCAAAGCCTTTTAAGACAAAATCTCGTCAAAATTACATGTAAAATAATTTAAAAATACGTATAATCGCTATAACGCAAAGGTTTCTGTTAGATAAAAGAAAAATTGCAAAAATTAGGATAAAAATCCAAAATGTTCTTATCATATATACCAATTCATATATACCAAATATATATATACCAATTCAAATCCCTGAAACAATGATCTGCTGAACAGAAAGAAAGAAAGATAAAAAAAATTAAAAGAGAATTGTGAACTATTGTTGTGAGAAAATTCTGTTGTGATCATTCGAAAATGAATGGAGCAATTATAGAATAACAAAATTACATCAATGGCTAAACATATTGCGGAATCATCACCGGTGTTACTTGGCTGACTAAAAGCGCTCTACTTCATCTCCAATACTGCTCCCCTATCAATGCGAAGAAGGTAGAAGTTCGCCACTGTTTAATGGCCATTCTCAAAGACGCACGTTCAATGTTAAGAATTAAGTACAGAGCCTTCAGGTTCTTTTCGCGAAAGAAGCATACCCCTCTTCCCCGTTTCAAGACTACGAAACGGTTTTAATCCCTAATTAATTAATTAATTTATTTATTTATTTTAGGTAAAAAAACAATTAAAACTGTGTATGACGTGCTATGGGGAGAAGTGAATTCTGTGCATATTTTCAAAATTATGTGATCCCTACACTAAGTCATATACTACTTAAATTTTGAATGAAATGGGGGAAAAACTGCTCCCATGTAATAAAATATATTTTTAAGGATAAATAAGCAATAAATTTTGGGCTCTTATCCATGATATCCTTCGTCAAGGAATAATACTTCCTGCCGCGACAACATGGAAACGATAATTTGAATAACTATATTTCCCACTGAATTCTAGAAGACGTGCAGAGATAATGAAGTTACAATGTCCAGAAGCAAAACAAGAGACCATCTCAGCATTTGCTCAATGGATCAGGGAAACAAAAAAGCTGATCGAAATGGAGGTCATTGACCCAGAAGCTGCGATACAATACTTTTTACATATAGTTTGGAATTATACAGTCCAACATAATAATAATATATAATTAACATAATTTATATAACAACACTTAAATTAGTAAAAATATACCTCGAATACATTACATATTTTAACAAATCATGGTTAATATCTTTCGAACATTTTATTTTTTGTAGGAAGTTATGCGTTCGACTGTTGAATAAGCCTGCTTCGGTTGCCGTATAATTTTGTGCTCAGAAAGTACGCGTTCTGGTTGTTTACTTGTGTTCATTTGCATGTTTCGTTGTTGTGTTACTTTTGAGATCTATTGTTTCAAACAATTCAAAGTTAAATATACAATAATTTTGTTCACTTTTTTTCATGTTGATTTTTAGGTTGTGGTAAATTTATTAATTCACAATTTTTAATTTATTTTTTTCTGGACAATTAATTTAGGACTTATAGACAAAAAACAGCTTCAATTCATTATAGACAACGTATCACATTTTGTTTTATTCATAGACTTCAATGCGACGTTTCGAAATCATCCCTTGATTTCTTCTTCAGGCTAATACAACATACAAACAAAATACAATATGCTACAATCATTCTTTAATTTATAATTACAACATTTATAAAATAACCTCTAACAATAATATGAAAATTACTAAAAATGTATAATACAAAAGTTCACAGTAAAAAGCAAACTACATAATTCATCATTATAATAAAATTGAAACTTACCAAACCTTGGTAATTACATGTCAATAATTGAAAAATACATAAATATAAGTAAAACACATTTTTGGGCTAAAATATGCCTTTGTCAACATAATAAAACATCCGTTATAAACATACATTAAAAACTAGTTTTCCCCATCACACCAGAAGGGTGGTGGAAAACTACTAACTTTGAAACCATTAACCTCACATTAAACAGTTTACTTCCAAAGGATATGCACTCTATGTTTCACTCAGTGATTACACAATACTATCATAACATCTTGTAAACTTATTTGACACTATCATGGAATTTACAGTTTTATTATTTTTTATATGTAAAGTTTCTAAAATCAACCTTTTCTTCTTATTCTGATCTATACATAAAACCTCAGTATTATCATAATCAAACCGATGTTGAGTACTAATGACATGATTGGAAACCGAATTATAATTATGACTGCATTTTTTATATTGTTTTTGTGTTCACTAAGTCGTGTTTTTAATTTTCTGCAGGTTTGCCCTACGTAACATTTGTTACACGAATGGCAAGGAATCTTATAAACAACATTCTGTTGGTCAAGCTTATTAACATGATCTTTTAACTTAGTTATAACATGTTTTTGATTCAGTACTTTGTCTATAATGTTAACATTGTACTTATTCTTAAAGATGTTAATTATCCTATTCTTAATACATGGTACATACGGTAGAACCATATTAACACATTCTTTGTAACTAATCTCAGAAGTTATGTTCTTATTGTCTAGACCTTTCATATATACATATCTATTCAACCTTTGATTCACATATTTAGAAATGAATTTTATAGGATAATTATTACATAACAACAAATTAAATATCAACTCCAAGTTCTTTTCGTAATAACACTTATCAGACAACTTTACTATTTTATCCACTAACCCTAAAACTACACCTATCTTGACCTTTTTTGGATGTAAAGACCTATAATTCAACAAAACACCTGCATACACTTCTTTATGATACCAATCAGTAGAAATCTTATTACCCATCCTCATAATTTTCAAATCCAAAAAATTTATAACACCATAGTTTTCTTCTTCCAATGTAAATTTTATCCTAGGATCATAGAAGTTAAAACTGTGTAGAATTATCTGAACCATATTTTTGTTAACAATCAATAAGGTATCATCTACATATCGTAAATATAATTTAACTTCATATCCTTGTAAAACATCTGTCTCTAACTCTCGCATAACTACTTCAGCTAAAATGCTACTTAACACACCTCTTATAGCTAACCCAACTAATTGCTTATATACATTGTTATGTAAAAATATATTGTTTTTAATATGAATCTAATGGCCAGTATAAGTTCATCACATGGAAGACCTTCATATGAGTCAATCCCACTTAACTTTTTATTCAATACATCAAAAATCAATTCGTGGGGGATTGAAGGATACATCGATTCAACATCTAATGACATAACCCTATCATTTTCCTCTAAATTTATACACATAAGTTTTTGCTTAACACTGGCAGTATTCTTTACACCATACTGATGATAGACATTGGTAACAAGCTTCTTAAGTATACTATTAATGAATTTACTGAGCTCATATGTGGTAGCATTTACTGAAGACACAACTGGCCTAATAGGATTATCTTTCTTGTGAACTTTAACTAACCCTTTAGCTCTAGGAACACAAGCACTAGAAGGATATAACTGTTGATATATTTTGCTAGATATATAACCTGACTTTTTCCATCTAAGTAAAATTTCTCTAATCTCTACCATGATCCTATTAGAATTGTCTTTCTTAATATTGTATAATTACTGTCAGTTTTAAAAACATTTTCGACTTTAGATTTGTGTTGAATAGTATTGACAAGAGCTACACCACCTCCTTTGTCACAACCTACAACTGACAGGTCAGGATTCAGTTTCATAAACCTCTTAGTCTCAAAGTAATCTTTTAATATTTTATTCTTACCTAGTTTATGATCAACATAACTATTCACAAACCAATTTACCGCATTACTAAAATTGTTCCTTATTTCATCTCTATTCTCCTCAGGTACTTTCCATATTTCACTTTCAAAACTACTAAGCGAAGCCAAAGTGACTTTCAACTTACCATTTTGTGACAGAGGATATGCAAACTTTTGACCCAACATTAAATTTCTCCTAACACCATCAGGAATATTAACCTCTGTGAAGTTCCAAACCTTTTTATCTTTCCATTTATCTAACATTTACGGTTACAGTACATTTGAAAAACACACGCAACGAGCTGCATGAAGGCTGACAGAATTAAAAAGAATTCTGAATGCATAACATAATTAGCTTAATTTAGTGTTTAATTCTGTTATATGTACATTCCATTTGAGGTTTGATTGAATTGAGAAACCTAGAAATTAAACAAATCAGCTAATTGCATATTGTTCATTTTCAATGGAGCTTGCCGATTTGCCGATTTGAAACGCAAAATTGCATTGAGACAGTTTTTCCTTCGTTAACTATTAATTTGTTATTACAAAAACAATTTAAAACTTCTGAAATTGTACTATTTATAGTTTCTTTTTTGTAAAGTACATTCGTGTCATCGGCAAACAACTGTTCTTCCATTTTTAATATATAAGGGCATATCGTTTACGTACAACAGAAAGAGAATAGGCCCTAAGATCGAACCTTGTGGGACCCCATGTTCAATTAGCAAAGAATTGGAAAGATAAGTAAATAATGTCCTTTCGTGCCAGTACGGTATTTCTTCTCTTTGAGATCGATGTTTAAGGTACGAGGTTATCCAGTCTAGGGCAATACCACGAATTCCATAAGAAGATAATTTTGAGAGCAAGATGTTATGGTTAATAACGTCAAGAGCTTTCGAAAGATCTAAAAATATCCCAATGGGTTCTGCATTTTGGTCCATGTATATGTATCCACATTTTGGTATTTGTTGCCTGTGCGAAATTAGGTATATTGTTGGTTGCAGGTAATATTGAAAAGTTTGTTACATTGAATTGTGGAAGAATGGGATTGTTCCTACAGGTATGTCTGACATTTGGATTATTTCTTTTACTTTTTAACATTTTTCGATAATATGGACATTCTACTGATCTGAGATCAACCCTATGCTTCCCTAGACAAAGTTTACATGTTGAAGGGGAGTTCTTTTGTTAACAGTTGGCTGATAGGTGATCACCTGCACAAAACACGCACAAAACTGTATGATTACAGTTGTTTTTCCTGTGTCCAAAGTCTAAACATCGATAACATCGAAGGGAGTCCTTGGATTTCTTTCTTGTTTCACTATGTTATTACCTATTTGTTTTATTCGAGGACATCCTCGATATTGTGAGTTCAAAGTCTACTGCCACTATTGCGATGTGTGAATTATTTTTCTATAGTCGAGTAATTTTTGTAGCAGAATTGGTTATTGATTTCTAGCTATAATTTTATTTTCTGTGATTGAAGGATGAATATTTTTTATCACTATTGAATATTTTACTAACTTTATCTGAATACGTGTGAAATTGTTTTTTGGTGGCTAGAAAATGTTTAACTGCTTTTCGGAAGTCGGTCACTAACTGGAATTGGATTCGAATCTTTTGATTCTTGAATTATGTGGTGAAGTTGCATGAGATGTTAGATTTTATTTCATTCACGAGGCTAACTTGATTTTCAAAAGTTGTAACAAATATTGGTGGGATTTTATGTTCTTCACTTAGATCCTCTGGGATCTCTTCGTTTAACCAACTGTTGGCTCATCGGTGGCCAAAATTAATTCAAATTTGGCGCCGTACTTTGAAATCTATCATTTACGACAATTACTTGACGCTAATTAACAGCAAAGAGCATGCATTTTAAACGTCCCGCTTCGGACTTCTAATATTTTTTCTCGAAAAGGGGCACGTCCGCTTCCAGTGAGAAAGATAAAAACATCTTTCGTGTGAAACTCTTTGGAAGGACAAACACTTGAAGAGTTGAACTGCTTTCATAGATGCTCGCGAGATCGCGCCAGATACTGGAGACACTGTAGAGTGTCAACATTCCGAGAATTAAAAGTTTTCCAAATAAAGGTGCGATAGAATAGCATTATTTAAAAAGGTGGCCGAACACAGTTTCGCGGCGTCTCGCCTCGCTCGAGTAAAACACCGTTAAGATGCACGTATATATGCTACCGACTATCAATTTCATTATATAGGGTTGGTATTGCGACAGCCTGAGAGATATTGGCGCGCAAACGTGCTCCCATTGTCGAGATTTCGAAAAAATACGACTATATATTCATTTGACGCCACGAGTAATTATTGGAGAACTTTCAGCCGAGCGTTTACACAAAATATCGCCTCGTCAGTAAAAGGACATGGGAATTCACATCTTGGAGGCATTGAAGAAATTAAATTTTGACTAGTGGTAGCAGTGTGTGTTTTGGGCGCGTAAGAGTGAGCTGAAATTGTATGTCGCACGAATTATAACAGTCTTGTGTTCGTCCAAGGAAACATGGACAACAAGGTAATATTGACAAACTTCTTCCATCATTAACAATTATCACCCTGAGATAAACTAATAGTTCTCGAATCATTTCCCCTTGTGGCAAGCTAGGAAGTGCTAGCCACGCTTTGTAAGCTACCTAATCCAACATTCTGTGACTCTCCCAAACAATTTACTGAAGCTATTTTGCAGCGTCAACATCAACTAAATATAGTTTTGATTTCCACATTGTATTGACTTTGTAAGTTTGACCCTGCCGAAAACTGTCTGTGGTTACACGTTTTAAGTCTGTTTTCACTGTCATTTTCACTGGCTCGCTTTCTTTGCGACATTACCTTGTTTTGATGCAGTGCGGTTGAAGCAGCAGTATGTTGTGACTGCATTTGTTCCTTGGGCTGGCCTGATGATCCGGTCCCGAATTGGTTGTTGTTGAAGACGGTGCAGTATGTCTGAGTATTCCATGCTGCCCGTGAAGTTCACTTTGCCTTCGTCGGGGATCATATCAGATGAACCTTCCGAATTATCTATCGAATTTAGGGCTTCACTGACCATTCGTCCTGTGCTGGATAAATCATTGTTGTTGATTCAACTTTTAAAGCACTAGTAGTGAATAAATGCGACCACTGAATACTATTTCGTAAAATAAGTCATCACTGTTTCCTAAAGTTCGTAGCGACGTTAGCCGAATGCGTTTACTACGCTCCGTGAAGTCACGAAGGTTAAGCGAATTCGAGACTCGCGGGTTCGTGGTTGGGTGACCGGCCAGGAACCCCGGGATCTAACCCCGTCGAGCCCCTGGCCGAAGGGATAAAAGGCACTGACTGACTGCGACGTGACGAGACTTGACAGAATATAGAAATTAACAGAGGATTACTCCACAAATTAAAAAAAGCACATTAATGGAGGATTACTCCCCAGTGCAAAGCTCTCAACGCCCCTTAAGGGGCTTGGAGACGCGTTGCGTCAAGGTGTAGACGCGACGTTGAATTACACTATCA